>JAJEJO010001346.1:20420-47347 GCA_020662805.1 Glaucomys volans | reverse complement strand
AAAAAAAAAAAAAAAAGGTTCACACAAGGGAGTTTCTTTGGGGTTTATAGAAATTAGTACTTGGGATGGAATTTCATAGTACTACACACCAAAGTATATTTAAAAATTGATGAACTACTGCAAGTAAAGCCCATAGTTAACAATGTTGTATTAATGTCACTTTGCTGATTGTAAAATATTCTCTGGTTATGAAAGATGTTATTTTGGAAAGCTGAGTGGACACAATCTCTGGAACTTGTGTGTGTGTGCGTGTGTGTGTGTGTTTGTGTGTGTGTGTGTGTATGTGTGTGAGAATTCTGTAAACCACTTGTTAGATTTCAAATATCAATCTTCTGGGAAAACTATCTTTAAGGTGCTCCAGGGAGAATCTGTCTTCCTGACAAACTCTCAGATATTAGGTAGCAACCTCCTGGTTTGCCCCACTTATAGGAACCATGAATCGTATCCAGCCACCTCATCTTACAAATTAGAAGCCCAAAGAAGGTAGCCCTTAAAATTTTTAAATTAATTTGCTCAAGTAATCAGGACAGTTGAGATCAGAACACTAGTTTGTCCTCTTAACTGAAATTGTTCCAGTCAGAATGTTATCCCATTACAAAACAATAAACACTGTCTTAGCAGTAGCTACTTAATCAGCTCAGGCATAAATCTAAGTTTCTGTTTTGTGTCTTGGGAAGAAGGGTGGAATAATGTGATTAGTAAATTTTCTGTGTGTGTTTATGTGGAAATATTGAAATGCTCCAGTTAGTGATATTCTGGAAAAAAACTGAAATGTCAATAACACAATTTTCCAGATGCATGTAACTTTTTTCTTTAATTTTTGATAGAGCTGAGAGAGACATTTCTATTTTGACATATATATAAATAATATGTACCTTTGGGTATATTAAATTCTTGTATTCCATTCTAGGAAAATGTCTAGTTGCAGGATTTGATCACACTGGTCATGCTGTGTATATTATTCCTGGATTCTGTTTGAATGTTGTCAAAGTAGGTAACATTTATTTATTGGCTTTGCACAAAGTCAAGAAAAGAAACCAAGATCATAAATTACCATATTACCATAACTTTTTTTTTTTTTTTTTTTGTGGTGCTGGGGATTGAACCCAGGGCCTTGTGCATGCAAGGCAAGCACTCTACCAACTGAGCTATATCCCCAGCCCTTTCCATAACATTTTAACAACTACATATTTAATCTGTATTTTAACCTATAAAATTTGTTTAAATAGACCCTTCAAGTATTTTTTTTTTTTTTTTTGGAACCAGGGATTGAACTCAGGGACACTCGGCCACTGAGCCACATCCCCACCCCTATTTTGTATTTTATTTAGAGACAGGGTCTCACTGAGTTGCTGAGGGCCTCGCTAAGTTGCTGAGGCTGGCTTTGAACTCGCAATCCTCCTGCCTCAGCCTCCCAAGTCGCTTGGATTACAGGCGTGCGCCACCGTGCCCGGCTAACCCTTCAAGTATTAATTTGAATAATTCTGAAATTGTAGTTGGGAGGATTGTCTTCCAGGTTGTGCTGAACATTTCTGGTTTCTAGCACAATCCCTGTCCTTATTTGGTAAAGTGATGCTTTGTGAGTTTATGAGCAAGAAAAGTAGATTTTTAAGCTTATTAGTTTCCATGGTAATATCACCACAGGAACTCTAGAACAAAGCATGAAAACAGTTGACAGTTAAATGTTTATAATCATAAATTGGTTGATAGGAGAAAATCATTTTTTAAAGTGGATACATTTGAAGGAAACAACAGATAACCAATATTTCCAAACCTGCACACCGTCATCTCCTCATTCAGAAGGTCACTTAAGTCTTTAATATGTGATAGGTATCTTTAAAAACAAGAGAGCCCTTAATATGTAATAGGATGTATATCTTTTAAAACACACAGCCCTCATTCAGCCAGGCATAAACACTATCTCAAATCCCTTCCTCGACACATTCTGCTTCTGAGACAAGGTGATGCCAAAGACAACCACACCCTTGGGATCATCTAGTCAGGAAGTACCAGCTCCATCCACAGGTCCTTTACCAGTGATCTGCTTAATCATTTGTGGCAATAAGATATGGATATGACTCTGTTTTCTAATCTACTCACAGTAAAGGAGGGTTTGTCATTGTTATGTAAATCTACCTTTCCAAAATTCACTGTGGTTCATTAGAAACATATCAAGGTGTGTGTGGGGGGGAATATATGATATTTGGCTGAGTTAAAAGTGTTGGACAGACACAGCATGCCCAAATTTTCAAAATTCATATGCTAATGAATATATTATAGTGCTTCCTTACCTCTTTTAAGCAACCAGCTAATGTTTAAGTCTGTTCAATAGTGAGCTGAACAAGCCATGTTTTAAATGCTTCATTTCAGTCACAACTGAGGATAGTACTGTCACTTGTTGAAACATGTTTTGTCCATTAACGCCTGCTCTGGAAACAGACATTAAACAGAATGTTTTATCATCTTTTTTCTCCAACAGCTTTATGAATTCATTTATAATAAAGATTTTTTTCCTATATAGTTTGATAGCTTTGGGTTGTTAGTTCTGTGTGTGTGTGTGTGTGCGTGCGCACACACTCCTATGTGCACACCCATGATACACACACACACACGCACTTTCCCTCTCCTTAGGTTCCTAACAAATTATAAATATCTTTAGAATCTTACATTCTAAATATCTTTAGAATCTGCATCCTAATAGTTGATTTTGTTCATTCTGCATTTTACACATTGTCTTGTATGTTATAATTAGGTACATCTCCCCCTGTCACTAAACCCTCTTCCTCTTGCCCATTGCCCATGGTGTTTGTGTCTTTGTGTGTTAAATATTGAAAGAAAGCTACTGTGAACTGGAATTCATTGGCCAGGATTCTTGATCTAGTTTTTGTTCCATAGATGGATTTTAAAGAGTCTAGTAACCTCTTAAAACTGTATGCAGAATTTTTACTGATTACTTGTGTGTTGTGTTATAAACACACACAATTTTTTTTTCTGAAAATGGGTTCTCTTCATTTTTCAGATTTTTCAGAGGGGATCCTTCCTAAGAAACCAGCTACTATTTTAAGTCTGTACAAGAGTGAGCAGCTTTATAATTTTCCATTTTAATTACAGTTGAGAACAATCAAGAGAAGTTGTTTGTGGTTTGACATTGTTTATGAAATTCCCCCAATATGGTGAGGTTCCCAATGGTGGATTGTATTAGTCTGATTTTAGTTCACAAAATACCTGAGGCTGGGTAATTTACAAAGAAAAGTGATTTATTTAGCACATAGTTCTGGAGATTCAAGAGCATGACACTGGCATCTGCTCAGCTCTGGTGATGGCCTCATAGTGGAAAGCAAAACAATGGTAGGAGTGAATGCAGGGAGGTGCAAGGTTCACTTATAGTAACCCATTCTGCAGGAACTAATGTAATCCCAAGAGTCCTGAACCACTCCCATGAGATAGTATTAATCCATTTATGAGGGTGGAGGCCACTGATAAGTAACAGATGGAGGTGAGCAGTGAGAATATGAGGTTAAGGGGCTAACAGAATGGGCCTATTCACTGACGCCAATAGGTTTTCTTTTAAAAAGCAATTTACCTGTGGCCCTATCCTGGCCTAAGTCAATAGGATGTGCTGCATTCTCAGCAAACAATATGTTGTCTGCAGGAGAAATGAAGGCCCAAAGATTCCTCCCTGCCAATAAGAACACAAGTTACCCTTAAGTGGGGTACTTTTAGGACTTCTACACTGATCGAAGGTTCCAGGACTCAAAAAGACAGGATTTCACAGGGTTTGGCTCCCTAGTTGATAGAGCCTTCCTTACTACATTAAAAAAAGGGAATAAGACTTTGAAGTTTTTCCCATTTCAGAGGAGATTTGGCTTCTAAATTCAGCTAGTTTCAAACCCCTTAACAAGCAGTCAAATACACTTTTCCTCATGGAGATAGTCTAGGCCACTCTGTGGCCTGTACTGTATACTTCTTTCTCTTATTTCATTTCCCCAAATAAACTCATGCTTGTTACTCTGTGTGGCATGCTTGAAATTAAAGAACCTGCAGTCTTTAGAATCGCACCCTTCCCTTCAGGCCCTGGAGTTACTTTTCAAACTGCAGTTCTGGTGGTGGTCGGGTTCCCACTACAACACCTATGACATAATTACTTTCCACTAGGCCTCATGGCTTAAAGCTTCCACCACCTCAGTACTGTCACAAGGGAAACCAACTATTCAGCACATGAACATTTGGGGGACAACCCATATCCAAACCATGGCAATGATACAGTTCACAGATCTGCAAAATGCACATTTCCATTCTGCTTTGATTGTACTAGCTGACCTAATTATGGTTACCTTAAAGTTCCCTAAAGACTCTGGTAAATGTAGCATCAGAAAGGGTATAAAACGTACCCTCAGGAATAAAAGCAGAGGACAAAAACCCAAAGTTACTTTCAACATCTGAAAATGGAGTAAAAATTGATGAACAGAGCAAATAAAAATGTTCAGCCTGCACTTAAGAAAGCTAATGACATAATGCCTGCCGTGACCTGCACAGCAACAGCACAAGATCATGAGGAGGGGCATGGGAGATTAAGAAAAACAGACATTTTCAAGTAAAGCTGGGGCCAGGTGCAAAACTGTCCTCTAATGGAGGAACAGTGACCAGAACTAGTTCCACATGTTTATTATATAGAATCTCATGGTCAGGAAGTTTAACTACAGAAGTTCTGCAAATTGCCCAAGGCCTGTGAGTTAATCAAGAGGCTTCTTTGTGCACTAAAATGTTACAGTGTTAGGAACGTCCTGTGGCTATCCTGCTATGCCCAGAAAACCCAATGTATTGGAATGTCTGAAAACTGTTGGCATCAGAGCCAAGTGTCAAGACTGTTCACATATCCTTGCGTTTTGGCAAGGAATGTTTCCTAGGCATGGCTTTTGCCAACACCACAGGATCAGCCGATGACCGTGGCTCATTCGCTCCCCACAAATGCCTGTGATTTGCTTCAAAGTATTTGAGCAAATAAAGCAAAAAGAAAAGTGTTAAATGAAACAAGTAAGACAAAATCTTGACATTGACTCCAATTTATAGGTATGTAAGGGTTCACTGTACTATTTTTTCTATTTTTATGAGTGTTTGAAATATTTCCTAATAATTTTGAAAAATTGCATACACATTCTAATTAAGTGCCACAACTCTGGTTGCACTGGAACCAGTTACATGAACCATCAGGTCTGACAGGAGCAAAATGGAGATGTGGGAGCATTCAAGTGATAACAAAGAAACAGAAAACTGAACCTAACACACTGAGAGATACAACGTGTTAGGAAGAAACAATCAAGAATCCATGCAAATTTTAGCAAGGTGAGAAAAATGTTCAATTCAGTAATAAAAGCAAAGCAAAATAATTTTTTCCAAGATTTAAGGAAATGGTAAAAGACTGCTGCTGGGAAGGTAAATTGGCATAGCCTTACTGGTGAACAATATAGCAACATGATTCCATATCCTTTGATCCATTAATTCCCTTAACTGTGTAACTTAAACAAAAATGTGAGTACTTGTTCTGCACACATTTTTCAGTGAATTACATTCTCACAGCTCTGGGGGAAGAGGTTCTGTCTGTCCCAGTGACCACCATATCCACAGAATACCTTCTGATCATGCAGAAAGTGCTGAATGAGCGCTAAGTGAACATTGAGGATTAAGAACAAAGGTCAAATAGGAGAGTGTTTTGTTCATTCTAATATAGAGGAATCCTTGTCATTTTAAATTAGATTTTCAAACTACATTGGATGATATCAGAAGTGTTCCAGATATTATGTTAAGTGGGGAAAAAAATCAGGATATAAAACCAGATATAGAATGATCCTAAATAGTACAAAGAAATACATTAAAATTTTAACTGCAGTTATCTCTAGGTAATAATATATAAATAAGTATAGTATTAGAAAAAGAGCCAAAGTTCTCTTTTTTCTTTCTTTTTTCTTTTCTTTTCTTTTTTTTTTTTAACTAAGGAATGAACCCAGGGGTACTTTATCACTCACTAGGCTAAATCTCCAGCTCTTTTTGGCTTTCATTTTGGGACAGGGTCTTTCCAAGTTGCTTAGGGCCTCACTAAGTTGCTGAGGCTGGCCTAGAATTGCAGTACTCCTGTCTCTGACTCCTGAGTTGCTGGGATTACAGGCTTGCACCATGACAGCCAGCCCAAAGTTGTCTTTGATCACTTCCAATCCAAGTTCCCACTCTCTAATCTCAGAGGTAATCACTTTACAAGTTTGGAGTGCTTTCTTTTAGACCACTTTTTATATTTTTCACACAACTATATTGTATGTACCTATGTAAAACATGCAGTATTGATACATTTTTTATATAAGTAATTTCAAGTTGCATACATAGTGTCTTAGTGGGTTTGTGCGGCTATAACAGTATCACACACTGGGTAATTTATAATGAATAGAAATTTAGAGGTTTATGGTCTGGAAGCTGGGAAGTTCAATGTCAAGAGATCATCACATGGTGAGGGCCTTACTGCATCAAAACACAATGGAAAGCATCACATGGGAGAGAGCAGGTGAGCAAAACAGGCCAAACTCGTCTTTTTATAAGAAACCCCTCTCCCAAGATGACAGCACTGACCCATTCATGAGGACAGAGCTCTCAAGGTTACTCATCTCTTGAAGGTCTCAATTCTTAAGACTGGAGATTAAGCTTCCGATGTATATATTTTTGTGAGGAGACACATTCAAACCACAGCATGTAGCTGGCATCAGATTTTTATTTTATGTTTCAGTTTACCTGCCCATTTTGATACATGGAAATTGGAATTTCTTACCCCTTAATTGCTAAGAAGTACATTTAATTTAGCCATTCTCCCCATGGGTAAGAAGGAAAGGCCTAATTATTTTTTATCTGAACCTTTTGGAGGAGGGGGCTGAGTAGACTACATCCCACTCTCTTCTGGTGCTGGAAGAAAGAAATCATCTCAGAGGATGGAGCAGGTGGCACTTCCCAAAAGAAGAAATCCAGTTCAGTCCCTGGTATATACAGAAAAGAGACTGTGGAGCCAGTCTAACCCTGAGCAGGGACTACCAGTTTAGATTCTAAGAAATAAAAAGGGTCTTCCCTTTGTCTCCACATTTTGAGGACCAGAACTTGGTCCTTCATACCTTTGAGTGTCAAGTTCCATCTTCAAAATGCCTCTAACATTTGTTTCTTTCCTCTGTCACCATTCTATGAAAGGAACTAACCACCTTGCCACAACATGGGCTTCCTGACCTTTATTCAGTTTCTCTTCCTTCTAGTCCATTCAATATACCAGTTCCAAATTAGTTCTCTAAAAACAGCTCCATCTAGTCACCTTTATAGGCTAAAACCCTTCAAGAGTGCCCTATTGGATCCTACTCATGGTCCCCTTCTCAGCTTGCCATGACCCCCAACTTAAATATTCTTGGCCTTCTGGTATCTTATCAAATTCTTCTCATTCTTTAAGTCCAATATTCCTGGAATTCTTTCTCTGGGCTCAGTGATCACCTACATATTCAAACATTCAACGAAGATTTATTGAGCACTATTAAGTACCAGGCACCATGAAAATACCTGTGCACCTTTAAATAATCATGCACCAAAAACTGTAGATATACTGAACTATGATCTCCTGTTAACTTATCTGCCTTATAAATAATATTGAGTTCTAGGTATTTGAAATGTTTCTAAGTAATCCAAGAAAGCACCACAAAATGTAGGTTTTATTTATCATTACGTATAACTAATTTGAATGGAGAAATATATGTGAGTTATTAGTTCATCTTTAATAATTTAGAAAATGGAACTTAGTGATCTCTAAAATCCCTTTCAGTAATAAAGGTCTAGAACACAAGATACTTGCAACAAGACCACTAGATGTCGCCACTGACAACACAAATGTTAAAGCAAAGGCTTTCCATCATGGTTGCTTTTGGTAGCTTCAAAGAACACTACCAAAGGTAAAAATAAAAATGTAAAAACACTTTTATAGATAATCTATACAAAAGCACAGAGGAGTACCTCAGATACCTCTATGCCCATGAAAGTAGTCCAGTGCCATGAGCACAAGAGTAGTTAAGCACTTCCTATAATCTTCTAGAAAAGCCCTTAGTAACTTGCTGGCCAGTAGCTTTAAGAGGGAATCAGAATTTTAGAATTGGAAAGGAGCTTATTTATTCATTAGTTTTTAGATACTTTTTACTTGGAGCTAGAAGCCCAGTCTATATCATAACCTAGCACTGCCACCCCAACACACTCACATGCATGCACACCCACAGAGATGCAGTGGGTTTCACATATATATGTACACACACACACACACACACACACACACAATAGTCTGATACTAGACACACACACTTACACATATATGCACATACACATATACAGTTAAGTGTCATAATGACATTTTGGTCCACAACAGAACAATATATGACAGTAGTACCATACCGTACCATATAGCCTAGAGGTATAGTGGGCTACACTATCTAGGTTTGTATTTCTTAGAACATATTCCCATTGATTTATGAATGACTGTGGTTGAAATCAAGTTTCAAAAAAATACTCTTATTTTGTGCAATAAATTTTGATATTTTCTTTTTTATGTGTCCTTCATTAAAAAATACTAGTCATAAACTAACAGGTTGAGTTCCTTTGATCTAATATACCTCCTTACATTTAATACATAAGAAAACAGAGACTCAGAAAGGTGAAGTGACCAGTTAACAAAGTGAGCCAGAACTCAAGGCTTTTAGGGCACCCATTGGTTTTCTTTTGGAAGGAACTGGATTAAAAACTGAAAAGTGTCCTTGGCACATACCCAACCCCTCCTGCACTTCTTTGTCTTCTAAGTCATGTGGCCAGTATAGTGTTGCAAAAAACACTGATGAATCTGTGTGATTAGTTACATGCAGCAGTATTTTTTAAATACAGGTTTCATAACTTTAACTTGTCTATTCAAATACCCTAAATGGCTCTTTGTGGTCTTCAGGCCATGTACAAATTCTCAGAGTGGCATGAAGGCCCTTCCAGAGCTGCCCCTGGTTCTGCCAGCCAGCTTCATTCTTCATTCCCCATATTCACCTTTGAGGTTTTTTCTCTAGTCTCAACCTGGCTAACTCCTAAGTGTTTCAAGAGGCCACTCCTTTTTCTGCAAAGCCTTCCCTGGCACAGATTCCTACATCTTGGTCATAGCAGGAATCCTGTCCCTGAATCTCTCTCTTTTTTTTTTTTTTTTTTTTTTTAAGTTGTAGATGGACACAACACCTTTATTTTATGCATTTATTTTTATGTGGTGCTGAGGATTGAACCTAGTGCCTCACGCTTGCCAGGCAAGTGCTCTACCACCGAGCTACAACCCCTAGCCTACACACTCTTTTTTTTTTTTGCGGTGCTGGGGATTAGAACCTGGGCCCTTGTGTTTCCAAGGCAAGCACTCTACCCACTGAGCCATATCCCCAGCCTGACTGCACAATCTTATGAGCCAGGGTTATGTATCTCATCTGCTATCCCTGACACCCAACTTAAGGCTCAGGACATAACAGGAGCTTGATAAATATTCCTAAGAGATTTCATATGATACAGATGCAAAATATATCTATCTGTAAGAATATTTTCATATTCTTACTCTCAAGCTTTATTGCTAAATTTAAAACTTCACAGGGATCAGCTCTGTGATTAACATAAGGCTGGTTTTGACAATGCAGAGCTCCATTTCCAGATATGAATAAAATGCAGAGCTCCATTTCTGGGGGTATGAATAAAAACAAACCTATCATGAGACAAATGTATGAAAAAACAGTTTTGTTCTTCTTTCTCTTGATTTTAGTCAGTTTTTTTATTGGGAGGAGGGGCTAATTTTGTTTTTTAATCACCTAGTACTCTCTGATCAACACAGCCTATGCCCCTTCCACTGGTCAAAGTGCTCTCCCTCTCCTTCCCAGGACCTAACCTTTCCAAATCCACTCAGAGGGGCAAGGAGCAACTCTTTTGCACATGCACAGAGCATACCAAACAGTGGTCATCTTAAATTGCTTACTATCCACCACAAGCCAGGGGAGAGATCAGAGAGGAGGAGAAGCAATTAACAGCTCATAATGACTAAGTGCAATGAGCAATGAAGGAAGCAATCAGTGGAGACTGCCGTGGTGTCCGAGACAGCTTGATGGAAAAGGTGATCACATTGACCAGGCTGGGAACTGAGTGGAGAGGTGTGGGGAAGGAAGCATTTCCAGTCAGGAACCAGGATGAGGAGGGCTGTTATCCATTATCAATCCTTATTCCCTGAAGCATTGTGTTGGGTATGAAACACATTCAGATTTATGTATTATCTTGATCTTCTCTATGCCCTTGTCAGGTAAGCATGATAGATATTGTAGTCTTTATTTAGAGAAATAGTAAACAATAACAACAAAGGAGATGAAGAAAACTGGCTCAAGTCACACACCTAGCAGCTAACGAGGCTCCATATAGTCCTTAGAACTTCCATTTCACAGACCCAACAGTTCAAGTAGGCCTCAGAGGACAAGTAACCACACAAATGAGGAAACTGCGGACTCAAGAGGCAAAGCAAATTTTCCAGGGCTACACAAAAGCAGCCTTATTTTCCACTGAAGGTCTTTTGCGTTGTATTAGCTAGAGAAGAAATGGAGGGGAAAAAATTCTTTTATCACAGGGAAAGAATTGTCTCTTTGAGGAAACAAAAGATTTTATAATGTTTAATTATTGTTGGGGTAACAGTCGATTAGTAAAACTGCCTTTTTAAAAATGGAAGTTTTTACAAACCAAGAAATTTTTAAAAATAATTTCTGAAAATGCAATTGCCCAAGGAGATGGATCTATTTAGGGAAGGAGGTCTCCAAAATCTACAAGCACTTGTCAGAACTTTTACTGCTCGTGATGAAGTTTCAGGTCCTCATCCATCAGAGAATAATTTTTTTAATTAAAAAATAACTACATTGACCCCAAAGTGACAGACTATCAACTCAGAATCTGTTAGCAAGGGATAACTAGTATTTCCAGACATGAACATCATTTGGCTGGCATATTATTATATATGTATTTTACACCAGAAATGACATGGCTTGGGAAATGATTTGCTGAGAAATCTGTGTTTACACTAGGGAGAGTAAGGGAAAAAATCCCTTGCAGAAGTTGAAAAGATGTTAAATGGTAAATACTAAAATGCCCAGCAAGCATATAAACAGACTCCTATCCTAGCATGAATATGTGCAGCTCAGCATTTTAAAATTTACTTTTAGCTTTTCTAGCAGTTTGAATTAACCCTTTCTCTCCTCTGCTCTCCTTCTGAGAGTTCAGCCCTTAACCTGCAGATGTGGACTGGGGATTCTGTCATGGTCTTCCATGATTCACCAACAAATGATCCCCTTACCCTAATAGTTATTTCCTATTTCACAGAGCCCCATCTCTGACCCCTACAAGTGGGATACCATCTTAGTTCATTTTATGTTGCTATAACAAAACACTTGAGATTGGGTAATTATAAGGGAAGAAATTCACTTGGCTCATGGTTCTAGAGGCTGGGAAGTGTAAGGTCAGGTGGTTGCATCTGGAAAGGACTTTGTGCTGCCTTAACTCATGGTAGGAAGTAGAAGGTAAGTGAGCATGTTCAGAAGAGCAAAGGGACAAAGATGACTGACTTGTTTATAGCAACCCACTCCTATGAAAATGAATACAGTTCTACAAAAAATGCATCAGTCCTTCTTGATAACCTAGTCACTACCTAAAGGTCTCACCATTTCTCAACACCATTATATTGGGAGTCAAATTTCAACATGAGTTTTAGAGGGAACAAATTATATTTAAACTATTACAGCTACCTAGTGAATAAATGTCCCCTAAATTTTCTTACTATTCATGTAAGACAGCCCCTGATTTATAGTTTTGTTTACTTTATGATGGTGTGAAAGGGATACACATTCAGTAGAAACCATACTTTAAATTTTGAATCTTAATATTTTTCTGGGATAGTGATATGCATTCCACTACTTTCTCACGATGCTCACCAGCAGCAGTGAGCTGAATTTTCCTGTCAACCTTGAGATCATAAGGATAAACACCCAATATTCTACAGTATACTGTGTTGACAGTATACTGGTTTTGGGGGTGATATTGTGTTTTGTGTTTTTGCATCCTATCATGTCTACATGATGCCTTACTGTGTGTGTTTGAGATATTAAATACTTTTTTATACAACAGATTTTGTGTTAAGCTATCATGTTCAGTAATTTAGGTGTATTAAATGCATGGTAGACTTATGGTATTTTCAACTTAAGATGAGTTTATCAGGATTTATCCTTATGGTAAGTTGAGGAGCACCTGTGATGCCCAGATGAACATCTGGAAGCAAGTTCATGTTGCATAAAATCAGAAAGGGCTTATTGGTAAAGCAAAACAATACAAATCAATGCCACACTTAAACAATAATACCAGAGGTTCTCCAGGTTTGCATCAGAATTGTAACTGTAAAACATCCTCAGGTGATGCTAAAGTACATCCTTCGTTGGAAAGAAATTAGATTGTCTGAGGGCCAACTACTTTTTTCTCCTAATTTAGTGCCTAATAAATTAAAATGAAAAACAAACAAACAAAAAAACCCAACAAAACAAGCAACCAAAACAGACAATGATGTGGTACCTTTATGTATGTGTGTGTGTGTGTGTGTGTGTGTGTGCGCGCGCGCGCGCATGTGTGTATGTGTTGCTGAGGGTGGAACCCAGGGCTTCATGCATGCTAGGCAAGCACTTTACCACTGAGACCCATCCCCAACCCTGAGATTTATCTTAATATCTTACTGGCTGTTAAACTTATTTATAGACTGAGTAAATAGCAATCAATTATAAGAAAGGTGAATACAGTCGGACGTGGTGGCGCATGCCTGTAAATCCAAGCGACTTGGGAGGCTGAGTCAGGAGGATCGTGAGTTCAAAGCCAGCTTCAGCAACCTAGTGAGGCCCTGAGCAACTCAGTGAGACCCTGTCTCTAAATAAAATACAAAATAGGGCTGGGGATGTGGCTCAGTGACCGAGTGTCCCTGAGTTCAATCCCTGGTTCCAAAAAAAAAGAAAGGTGAATACTTGATGAATATTTATACCATAGTTTCCAAAGTTTTCTCATGCATTAATTATCTTACATGGTTCACATAGCAACTTTCGAAGTAGCTTATTTTCTTATTAAAGATGAAGAAAGTAAGTCTTAGGGATATGAAGAGTTGCACAAAATCCCCCAACTCCAGTAGAGCACTTATGGGTTTGAGAATTTGAGGGACAAAATGACTATTGTTTATTACTACAGATAAAAAAATTTAATGCTTAAATATTTTCTATAGCCTTTAAAAAACTTCTAATCTGTGTCATACTTTGTAAAAACACATTACCTCATTATAATAAAATATTGTGCTTTTTCTTTAATCTGTACTTTGTCTATCTGTACACACACACACACTTTCTCAGAGTAAAGTAGAAATAATCAATTTTTCCTGAATTTGATTATGGGAGAATAATTTAAGAATCATTATGTTATAACATTAATTTTCAGGAACATGTATGTTCTATAGTTTAATTTTCATACATATTATATTAAAATGAATGCATAGATACATTTCTCCATCAATCTCCATATCAGAAAAAGGATGTGAAGTGCTTAGCACAGAAAAGAATGATCTGTAAGTACCCCAATGATGTCAGTATTTATAGGATTACTGAACTAGATTCATTTTTTGCTATTTACAGTGATTTGTATCTTTGACATGTTTCTTCTAAACATTCAGTATATCAAATAACAGTTACCACAGATATTTTTTTTAGATATTTTTCCTAGGGAAAAAAAATCCATGTCAAATCTTGGCAATGTGAAATATTACTGGTCAGGTAAATTCTTGATGCTCTTCATGCCACAATCTGTAAAATCAATGGAAGAATTTGAAAGCAAGAACAAAACAAAAACCAAGAGGAAAAAAAAACAACAAAAAAACCTCAGTGTTAACTGAGCAGTAAATAATTATTTCAAGAATATCAGTGCTATTATAAAATTGTCTATACCTGTAACTGGGTGAGTGCTACTTACAAGAAAATAAAATGCTCCCTAAACAACTGGATAGGGCACTGTTGGAAAACTAAAGAACAAACCAGTGTTCAGCATATTAAAGATGAAAACACATTTTCCAGATGTCAGGGATGTATCTAAGTGCAAGAAAGGCACCAGAATCTTTCTAACAGCAAAACATGAAATCTAGGCTTTTCTTTTTACCTTGTCAATGGACATTTCACTCATCCTGAGAGGTTGCTTTGGCATAACTGAGAGGAAGATTCAGCCCAACAACCGGCCCTACGATGCTCAGCCAGGATGTAATATAGTTGATGTTCCTAGGAAACAAGTGAAATATGGATATTAATGTTTTCATTGTAGTTTTGCAGGAAAGGTGGAAAAGCAGTTAGTCACTGACAAGAACAAAAACGAAACTTTCTTCAAGGAGGTGTGCCAACCTGAAATTCCAGCATTTCTGAATGCCAGCCCCATTACCTGACAAGAATTAGAAGTCCACAGAGGATGTTAGAATCTCTCACTAAGGTAGTTGAAGGACAAGGTAATCAATGGGGTTCCTGACTCCCCTTGATGACTCAAAGTTTATACCTAAAATTCACAGCATTTATTAAGGCAACAGACTTTAGTTAGTTAGGAGCATGGTTCTGAGGCAAAAATGCTTGAATTCAAATTCCTGTTCCACCACTTAACTAGCTTTGTGACCTTGGCAGAGTCCCTAAACTCCTGTGTGCTTTAGTTTCTTTCTCTGTAAATTGAGTAAAATAATGGTACTTAGTTCATAGGGATATTATGAAAGTCCAATGTGTTAATATATCTAAAGCTCTTAGAACAGCACCTAGCACATAGTAAAAATCAATGTTTTAGTCATTAT
This sequence comes from Glaucomys volans, assembly GCA_020662805.1. Lineage (NCBI taxonomy): Eukaryota > Metazoa > Chordata > Mammalia > Rodentia > Sciuridae > Glaucomys > Glaucomys volans. Next base: position 32,412 of record JAJEJO010001346.1, on the reverse strand, counting down.
TATCATATTTCTTCTTTAGCCTAGCTTTTAGAGTTATATAAAAAGATTTACATTTTTTAAATCAGAGTAGAGGCCAATGTATCTTAAAGGTATTTCTTACCTATTGATTTTCTGAGAATTCTTTAATACAGGAGTCATGAATTCATTAGTCTTGCAGGGATGAAGTACAAAAAAGGGTTGCCCAAGTATTGGATGCTCCTGTAAGAATCAGAGTTGGTCCAGGATTGTCAGGGAGGGTTACTTTGAAAAAGTTACAATAGATAATCTGGCTTACTCCTTTAAAATGAAGGTTTGTCTTAAATTCTGTTACTGAGTTAGCATACAGGTTGACTTCCTATTTTGAAATCTAATTTATAATCCAAATATGACGAGGTGTGAAAAGGAGAATTCATTGATAAACCAGTATTGTTCAGAATTAGTGAGGTACATGGATTTACAAAATACAGATAAATTTTATCGGTTTCCTCTGTTTGTTGGCTAATATATCTCTTTGGACTACAATAATCCTTTAGTTTTTCTTCAAGGATGTCTAGGAAGCCCAGTAGCTTGACCATTCATTTCACTCATCTCTATCAATGGTAAAAGAATCAAAACAATCCTCTACTCTCAGTTTCTCTTTTCTGCTTGTTTTCTTGGTCTCTCCCAAGCTTATAGAGCTGTTTCTATAAGCTAAAATTTCATGGTATAGCTCCACTTCCTAAAGAATTATTGGATATAAGGTATATAGGTCAGACTGCTGCTGGTTTTGAGATGGCCATCATTTAAGTAAGCAATAGGGTGTCCTAGAAGGCTTCTACATAGTAAGGAAACTTAGATTATCAACAAAAAACAATTATCGATGATAAAATTTATCAATTGTTTACATTGTGGATTAAACAGTGTGGCACATACCACAAATTCAAATAGCTATGATGTCTAGCCAGATAACCTAAAGGGGAAATGGCAGATGAATACACCAATAGGAATGAGGACTACTACTAAAAATCTGGACAACTGGAGAGGGCTGCCCTCTAAGGCCATACTTGTTACTCTGTTCCAGTGGATTGTGCCATGTGAGAAATTGGGTCCAGCATGCCAGATCTCATTTGTCAAAATAGGCTAGAAGACCAAAAGTCCATGTAAAAGCTCCTAAATTTAAATATTGGTACTTTTTTAAAACATAGGTGGGCCTGTTTGTCAGGAACAGTTCTAGGAATAGTTATAGAGATCATTGTATCCCTAAGATAAGCAAAGTCTCTGATCTCATAGAACTGATTTCAGTGTAGGAGACAGTCAACAAACACAGATAAATACAAGATAATCCAGATAATAATAAGTACTATGAAGGAACCTAAGAGGGTAATGCAATTCTGGAGGGATCAGGTGATGTCAGATTGGTGAAAAGGAAGGACTTACTGAAGAGATGTACAATGGACTGAACATTTATATCCCTCAACCCAGATTCAGGTGATGAAGTCCTAACTCCCAAGGAGTTGGTATTAGAAGATGGGGCCTTGATTAGGTCTTGAGGGGAAGAATGTCCTCACAAAAGGGACTCAGAGAACTCTCTCACCCTCTTCTTGTTATGAAAGGACACAGTGAGAAGACTACATCTATGAAATAGCAAGGGGGCCCTCATCAAATGACCAATCCAGTAGCTTCTTGATCTTACACTCCCTAGCCTACAGAACTGTGAAAAATAAATGTTTGTTGTTTAAACTACCCATTTTCTGATGTTTTTGTTGTAGCAGCCTGAACAGACTAAGACGAGGTAATATTTAAGCAGAAATTAAAATGACAAGAAAAGCAAACATGCAGAGGCCCCGGATACAGTGTTGGGGCCAGAAGACCCTAAAGGAAATTGAGAATAATAAATGCGCAAAGGAAATACAAAAGAACTTTAGAATTCTTCTGAACTAAAATAAATATTGTTTAGAGGGTTGAGATCTAAAAAATTAAATGTAATCTAAATTCATTTTGGATGACTTACACTGTTTTCAGAGGAAGGAATAATGACCTATAACCTAATCATATTGATGTGAAGATATGTTACCTGCTTGAATAAAGTAAAACCTAGATCTCCATGGTTGCCTTGGATGGAAACACACAGCCTCCACTCTCTCCACTTTCTCTCACTCCCCATGAAGGTTAGCATGGCCACTTTCACATTGATCTCATAGGAAAACTCTTCCAGCTTTGAACATTCTTATCTGGCTTCCCACAGCTGAGGCACAATGTTCAAACAAGGTTCTACTAAAAATTTGGGAATACTGAAGAGGTAATAAAAACAAAAAGTGACAGTGTTCTTAAAAGATCCCAGACCGGGGCTCTCAGGCCCATTTGAGTCATGTGGAACACTGGCTGGCCTTCCCTTCCTGGCCTATATATGATGGAAACACTCACAATTCCCACCTAAGAGGGTCTTCAAGAATCTTCACTCCTCACAATTGAGATTCTTTGGGGACTTAGTGACTCTCATAAGGAATGGCTGCATGTATAGTCAAGACCTTGCTTGCCTCTCTCTACAGGCATAGGACCCACCTTTTATAACTTTTATAAGTAACACACACCGAAGAGACACACAGATGTTTACAATTTCAGACCATTTTCTCAGAACAGTCTTAGGATCAGGTAACAATGCAGCTCTGCTCACTTGATGCTGCTTAGTGAAGACCTAAGCTTTACTTCTATAACTTATCATTTGCCCATTCCATATAATAAGTAGTAACAGTATGCATGAGCTCTGTAGTTAAGACTCTTTGGGACCAAGTCCTGTTCCACCACACTGTGAGTTTTGGGGAAGATTTGTTAAGTATTTTATGTCTCTATTTACTCATCTGATAAATAAGGCTAATGACAACATCTGTTTCACAGATTGTTTGTGACTCTTCAATGAGATAATACCAGAAAGTATGTTGAATAGTGCCTGACACAGAGCAAAAACTTAATTGGCTATTATTATCCAACCCATTCATATCCAAACAGACAAAGATGAAAGCCATTCAGAAGATGGTCTTATGGTAAATTCAGACCTTAAAAACCTTATAGTAGATCTATCCTTTACTTCATTGAGACCATATGTCTATGTAATTAAATAGAATACATTAAAATAACTGCCTTTAAAAACTGAAAGTTTAAACTTCAATTGGGCTTTAAAATAAAAATAAATTGTTTTGGTAAAATGCTTTTGGTTAAACAAGATCAAACTATGAAATGTTGATTGGCTTAAAATAGGAATTGTATTAAGATACACACACACACACACACACACACATACACACACATAATCTTTTTAGAAGAAATTTACAAAGAAATAAATAATATCAGGAGAGAACTACCTACTGGGGCAGAAGGAAGAATTTAGCATACCCTCTCTGACCAAAATAAAGAGAAAACTGAAGGAAATTGTCAAAAACAAACCATTTCCAGACTTTGGAAATCAACCAGGGGCAAATAAACATTTTGAAAAGTGTTTGCAGAACTTCAAGTTAGAATCAGAGGGAATCTTCAGCTTTCTTAGCTAGAAATACTATTTTCATATCCTCCCACCCAGACCCCACCCTAGCTCCACTGACAGGAAGTTTGGCCAGAGCAGGCCTGGCCCTTAGTACTAGTAACTGTGCTGTGCTGACCTCTAACAGACAGTGAAAACTGCTTGTCAGTAACAATGTCAATAAAAACCACAAATAGGTGCTAAATGAAAAGTAGAAACCACAGCTCTACTGACTAGTGGTTTCAGTCCCAGTAGGGGTAGGCAACAGACATGCCAGATATTTAATGGAAAGATCCTGGAATTGAGACAGTTGCAAAAGGGCAAGAGACGTTCTCTAGGCTTCACTGGCTGATGGGAACTATATACATGTGCAAGGAAGACACAAGAAAAGCTAATGGAAAGCAAAAGCCAAGGTCAATTTGAATGCTTCTTGAATTTGGAATGTTCTCCTAACCCATATACATATCTATCAGCCAAAGAGGGAGGCCTCATGGACTTGAAGTATTTGAGCACAATCTTTCTCCAATCATTGGCTAACATCATAGCTCCATGATGAAATGCCCCTGGGTTCAATCTCCAGTACCAAAACAAAATGAAACAAACAAACAACAATAATAACCAAAAAACCTGACTCCAAGTGGGTCCAGATGTTAGATTTACAAAGAATTCAAAGCAGCTATTACAAATATGTTTGAAATATTAAAACTATGCTTTATAGAATTAAAAGAAGAAAATTATGACAATGACTCTTCAAATAGATTAATCTCAATTAAGATATACAAACTATAGAAAGAACCAAATGGCAAGTTTAGAGTTAAAAAGTACAATACCAGAAATTTTTAAAATATCTCTATGGCCTGGTGCAGGGGCACACACATGTAATCCCAGAGGCTTGGAAGGGTTAGGCAGGAGGATCACAGGTTCAAAGTCAGCCTCAGCAACTTAGTAAGACCCTGAGAAACTTAGCAAGACTGTGTTTCACAATTAAAAATAAAAGGGGAGTGTGCTGGTATGTGACTCAGTGGTTAAGTAACCCTGGATTCAATCCCTGGTACAAAAAAGAAAAAAATCACTAGGTAGGCTCAACAGTAGATACAGGAGAGCAGGGTAAAGAAGAGTGACTTTAAGATTTGTTTATAGAAAGTATTCAATCTGAAGAATAAAGAGGAAAAAGTGCAGAAAAATGTGCCTCAGAGACCCGTAGAACAACAATCCTATTAGCATACATGTAATAGGAATCTGAGAAGAAAAAGAGAAATGGGTTGATAAACTATTCAAAGAAACACTGGCTGAAAACTTCCAGACTTTGATAAAAATGTTAATCTATGGATCCAAAAAGCTCAATATACTTTAAGTAGAAACAGAGATCCATACCTAGACTCATCATATTCAAATGACTGATGGCCAAAGACAAAGTCTGAAAAGAAGCATAAGATAAAGCACTCCTCACATGAAAAGGAGTAACAACACAACATCAGTCCAGAACGCAGCAGAGCAACACATTTGAGGTGCTGGAATAAAACTTCAAATGGTCAACTGAGAATTCTATATCCAGCAAAACTATCCTTCAAAAATGAAGCTAATACAAATATATTCCCAAGGAAATAGACTTACTTGTTGGTGGATCTGCCTTACAAAATTTACTAAAGGAAATCCTTTATCAGAAGATAACTAAAATCCACAAGAAAAAAATGAAAACCTTAAAAATGGTGTATAAGAATTGTCTTCTTCCCTTACTTTCCTTTAAAGACACAAGATTATACAAGTAAAAATTATAACTTTATAGTGCTGTGTTTATAATGTATATGGATATAATATACACAGCAGCACAAAGGAAGGAGGAAGAAAAGAAAGAGTACTGAGCAAAGTTGCCACACATATGTTAGTTGTGCTTTCATTGCTAGAATGCTTGATTGGGAAAAAACAAAACAAAACAAACAAACAAAAAAACACCAGCAATCAATCAAGAGTGTTGATTTTGAGAATCCAAAACTTCTGCTTGTTGGGAAATAAAACCTTTAAGTATGCTCTTAATCATGACCACTATTCTAGCAATGTGTCAAAAGCATCAATAATCAATTACATGGGTAAATCATACATGGTTCAATACCTAATGCTTCTAAAATGTATTTGTTTCTCTTAGTTGTCATAATTAACCAAATCATTGATTAATTTTCAAACACAAGATAGAGAATTAAAATTATTTTTCAGATGGAGTTTCACTATGTTGCCCACTGGTCTAGAATTTCTGGGCTCAAGCGATCCTCTAATCACAGCCTCCTAGATAGCTGGAACTACAGGCATATGCCACCACACTCAGTTCAAGAATTAATTTTTCAAATACTCAAATCCTGGTCTCTATATACAGGTATATCCTTTATCCAAAATGCTTGAGACCAGGAGTCTTTCAGATTTTGGAGTTTTGGGATTTGGCAGTATTTTCATAGACTTTATCAACTGAACATCACTTATCCAAAAATTCTAACTCCAAAATGCTCCAATATCCAGGACTTTTGTTGGTGCTCAAAAAGTTTTGAATTTTGGAGCATTCTTAATTCCATATTTTTGGATTAGGGCTCCTCAACCTGTATACAGGATTCCTGAATATAAAGCCTTGTGTTATGAAGACTGTTATATAATAATGCCCATGTCATATAGAAAAACATTAAATTTCCTTCATGTTATTAGAATTCATATATTCTCTCATTCACTCATTTAGCAAACATTGAATTTTCTTGCCTGATAATTTTAAATTAACTTAAGTCCAACTCAAGGCAATGCTGCAGAAGTCACAGAATTCACAGTTAGCATAATGACCTGAGCCAATACTTAATTTTCAGTCCCATTCATTCAGCTGATTCTGAAAGCTCAGTGATTTGTATTCAGATCAACTAGAGTAGAGAATCTGCAAATAATTTGAGGAATTTGATCAAGTGTAGATAATCTGGATAATATTCTCCCAAAACCATTTTTCTGCAATGGAAGGTTTTTAAAGGCTTATGCTATCAGGAAAAATGATTCATATTTTGTTTTTCCTTCAGACAGCTAGAATCAGAGATGAATGTAGTCTTTACTTGATTTAGAAATTATGTGGTGGAGTTAAAGAAAAATCTAAACTTCAACACCTGATTTAACATACCTTTTTTAGAAATGGAAGAACATCAAAACTGTCAGGATCTTTTAGTGACATTTCTTAGATCAATTCAGGAGGTAAATTCATGTGAATGTGCTACCATCTGCTGTCAGTACTAATGAACTGAGCAAATCTGCGCTGAGAAAAATGTCCATGTGGAAATATACACAGCCAATGAACTGTGTTAGGCTTACAACTCAATAAACACTTCTACTGGAACAAAGTTCTGCTAAATGGTTTTCCATGAAAACAGAAATGATGGGTCAGATTTCTATCTCTGTAACTCCAGAGGAGTTATATAGGCACATTCCCTTATGAAATTTAATTTAGCAATGGTTAAATGTCTCATAAAATAAGTCTGACATGAATACTGTGAATTAGTTTAAGAACTATTAGATGTGACTATCACAAGGAAATGATAATACTGCATCTTCATCTTACATATAATAAATATGATGAGTTACTTGGTTCATTTCTTAATTTTCCTGGTTCTCCAGGAGGGTACAAATATAATTTCACAGACTAAGTTTTCACCCAGTTTCATGTTCTAGTCTGATTAAATTTGGCTTCCACTCTGGGCACATTCCTTAGAAATGGAGAGACATGTGTCCTTCATGCTGCCCCCTTGAAATGGGGAAGGAAATGACAGAGCCTCTTACAGGGTCAGGCAAGGTCCTAAGTGCTTTACATGGATGCCTACCAAAGTAACTCTTTGAGGAAGACTCTATTATCACCACCATGGAGATTATGCTTGAGGTCATGCATGTAGTGAGAGCAAATCCCCTCCACACCTCCAAGGTCTGCATATTACACTGTGCTCCTCCCATCTCTGACCAGAGTTGGTGTCTCAAATAGCCCCTGGCTCCCATCCTCCTTGGGAAGATGGGAAAAAAAAAAAAAAACCTGTTTATGTGTCTTAAAATAATTTGCTTTCATAAAATTCTAAGAGCAATACATATAGAGAGTTTAGAAAATACAGAGAACAAAGAATAAAAGCAGGATAATCCAAAACTGCCCAACTCAGATTTAATCATTGTTTTGTGAATTTCCTTTCAAACTTTTTCACCAGCCTGAAGTTTATAGTTTCTTTTGTTTCTTATTCACTGAATAGATATTTATTGAGTGCCTACTAGGCGCCAGTCCCTGCTTTAGGTGTATTTTGTTGATCCTTTCTAGGTATCTTTGTCTTCTATTTTGCTGATTTCTACATTTTATTATTTGCCTCCAAATATTTTGTTTGGATTTGTTCCTAATTTGTTCCTCATTTTTAATGTTCCATGGGTGCATAAAAGAATGTGCATAAATAATATGTAATTTGCAGTTGGCTACAGTGTTCTACATGCTTCATTACATCAAGACAGTTATTTGTGTTGTTCACATCCATATCTTTGTCTGCTTGATCTATCAATTTCTAAGAAAAGTTTAAGTCTCTCCTATGAGAGTTGATTTGTCCATTTTTACTTGTAGTTTGTCACTTTTTGCTTTATGTATTCTGAAGCTGTGCTCCTTAAGTGTATAGAAGTATGCCTTCCTAGAAAACTGAAATTTTAATATGAAGTGATCATCTTTATCTCTCATTATGCTTCCTGCAGTAAAAAAGGATTTTAAACTGATATTAACATAGCCATACCAACTTTCTATTTACATTAAGCATTTAAAATGATCTGACTTTCAATCTTTCTGTATCTTTATGTTTAATATAAAAAGAACATATATGTATTTTGTAAATCCTCTATTACAATGTCTCTTAAGTGGAGGTTTATTCACTTACAGGCTTTGTGATTACTAATAATTTGATTTCTTCTGTTTTATGGTGAACTTTTTATTCATTCTATTTTAATGTTTCTCCTTTTGCTATTTTTTCTTTAATTGCTTTTTATTTGGATCTACTTTAAAAGTAAGCTTTTTATCTTATTGCTTTTTCTCAGCTTGAAAATCACATTTATTTATAAACATCTATTAGTTTTCCCCAAATTTTTAATTAATTTACTTAATAAAAATCTACAATTATTCAATATCTTTACCTTTTCCCAAACAATTCAAATATCTTAGGATGATTAATTCTGATTATTCCCTGCCTGATTTATGTACTACTGCTATCCAGTATTTCAGTTTTATCTTTGCTTGTTGGTGGTAGCGGAGTTTGAACATAGGGCGTTGCACACGCTAGGCAAGTACTCTACCACTGAGCTACATTTCCAGCCCTTTTTATTTTGAAACAAGGCCTCATTAAGTTGCCAAGGCTGGCCTCAAATTTGTGATCCTCCTGCCTCAGTCTCCAGAGTAATTGTGATTACCAGTGCACATTACCACACACAGTTTATCTTCTGTTTTTAACCCCATTATCAGTATTTTATAACTCAATGTTTGCTAAAATTTACTCACATTTTTATTATTCTTTTTGCTTATTATTTTCCCTGATTCTTTGTATTCATTCTGGGATCATTTTCTTTATTGTTGAAATATGTCCTTCAGAATACTCCTTGTGAAGATCTGTAGCTAACAAATAGTCCCATCCCATGAATACTTTATCTTGTACTCATTTCTGAAAAGTAAATCTCTGTAGGTTAAAAAAAATCCTATTTTACAATCATATTCTTTTAGCACTTGGATTATGCCATTCCATTTTCTTCTGGTTTCCATTAGAAGTGAATTATCAGCCTAATTGTCATTTCTTTTATGATCTTCATTTTCTAATGTTTCACAATGCAGTGTCTGGTTGTGGATATCTTTTCATTTATCCTTACTATCCATTTATCCTTACATATTCATTTTTTTGTGGAACTGGATAATGAACCTAGGGTTGCTCTACCACTGAGCGATATCCCAGCCCTTAATATTTTTGGAGACAGTGTCTTGTTAAGCTGCCCAGGCTGCCTCTGACTTGAGATCTTCATGCCCAGCCTCCTGAGTCACTGGGATTTGAGCTTCCTGAATGGTAATATCAATATCCTTTCAATGATTTGGGGAAATTCGGTTATAATCTCTTTGAACATTGCCTTTTCTGTGTTCTCTCTAGCATCTCCTTCTGAAATTCCTATTAGATATGTCAATCTTCCTCTATTCTTTATATCACTTAATATGTTAGTATAGTTACCATTTCTTTATTTATTTTATTTTATTTTTATTCTATTATATGTGCATTTCTTCAAATTCATCTTCTGTTATATTAATGCCCCCTTTATATTCATCAACTTTTTAACCTAGGATTCCTATTTACTTTCATTTACTAATCTAATGTTCTATATGATTAATTCTTAAATTTTTCCATTTTTATATGACATTTCATTCAACTTGCATAGAAAGAGTTGAAGCAACATTCCATTATTTCAGCTTCTGGGGTTTTACACTCCAATTGTAACCCCAGTACTCAAAGTCCCAGATTGCACCTGTAGAGGAAATACCTCTAAAGTGAAATAAGTTTGTCATTACTCTCCCTCCCTCCTTTAGGATTTCTAAAGAGAACAGGAAAGCAGATTCCATGAAGAATAGCAATTTCACCTGGTTTGATGTGGGGACTGAGTAACATGTCTTCTAACCAGGAACAAGAAAAGCTGGTAAGAAAGAGGCCTTTTGTGGGAAGGATTTTTCCCCCCAACAATTGGAGGGAAGGCATAGAAAGGATTTATGCTTCCAGAGATGACTGTGTAGGAAACACAGTGGTACAAATAATGAGATTCTGCTTGGATTCAAGATGGCGGGCTAGAGGAAGGCTGCATTCCTACTTGCTCCGTGGATTCCTACTTGCTCGGGATTCAAACAGCAGGAATATGGCTCTCAACGAGATTTTATATTCAAATCACATATAAGAGGTCCCCAGTCGCCGCTCTGGAACCAACTCTGCCAGGCTGGGCTCGGCCTGGCCGCAGGCAGCTACCACCAGGGAGCGCCGGACCCCGCAGCTGCTTCGGAGTCACCAACCTGGGCCTGCGCCAGCCAGCAAGTGAGTGCGGGTCCCCGGAAGCGGCTTCAGAGTCACTGGCCAGGCTCCGGCACCAGCCAGCTCCTGAGCCCTCGGAGCTAAGCTCAGGCCTTCCCGCGGGGACAGGGTGCTGCGGCTCAGAGTGAGATCTGGCCGGGAGGGGAGCTGCTTGCTGGCTCCAGAGGGGAGTTTGGGCCCTTCGGCGCCATTCTGCAGCCTCGCTGGCGGAGAGAGGCCATCTTCAGCTGCCTGAGCCCTCGGAGCTAAGCTCAGGCCTTCCCGCGGGGACACAGTGCTGCGTCTCCTGGTTGCCTCTGCCCAGAAGCATTGATCATTCCCAACCTGGAGGTAGTGGGACAGTAGCTATCTTGGGTCACCACTTGATCAAGCACCTCTCAAACATCTGGTGAGTTACTGGAAATCTGCAGGGACACTTTAAGTCTTTACAGGGAAATTGCAATCCCTCTGATTTGCACTACTAGAGGGGAAGATACATGAGCAACATGAGAAAACACGGGAAGAAAGTGTCCCCAAAAAACCTAGATGATATATCAAGAGAACCCAAAGACAGCAAGGTAGAAGGAATGACAGAAAGGGAGTTCAGAATGTTCATAATTAAAATGATCTGAGAAGAGAATGATGTGACGAGAGAGCAGATTCAGGCTATGAATAATCAGCTAATAGAGCAATTGCAGGAAGCAAAAAATCATTTCAATAAAGAGATAAAAGTTCTGAGAAAAAAGCAAACAGAAATCCTTGAAGGAAACAAGGAAATGAAGGAAACAATCAACCAAGTTAAAAACTCAATAGAAAGCATAATTAACAGAATAGATCACTTGGAAGACAGAACCTCAGACAATGAAGACAAAATATTTAATCTTGAAAACAAAGTGGAACAAACAGAGAAGATGGTTAGGAATCATGAACGAAATCTCCAAGAAATATGGGACATCATGAAAAGACCAAATTTAAGAGTTATTGGGATTGAGGAAGGCACAGAGATACAAACCAAGGGTATGAATAATCTGTTCAATGAAATAATATCAGAAAATTTCCCAAATATGATGAATGAGATGGAAAATCAATTACAAGAGGCTTACAGGACACCAAACACACAGAATTACAACAGATCCACACCAAGGCACATTATAATGAAAATACCTAACATACAAAACAAAGATAGAATTTTAAAGGCTATGAGAGAAAAGCATCAGATTACCTACAGGGGGAAACCGATACGGATATCAGCAGATTTCTCAGCCCAGACCCTAAAAGCAAGAAGGGCCTGGAACAACATATTTCAAGCTCTGAAAGAAAACGGATGCCAACCAAGAATCTTATACCCAGCAAAACTTACCTTCAGATTTGATGATGAAATAAAATCCTTCCATGATAAACAAAACCTTAAAGAATTCACAAAGAGAAAGCCTGCCCTACAGAACATTCTCAACAAAATATTCGAAGA
>JAJEJO010001346.1:0-15420 GCA_020662805.1 Glaucomys volans | reverse complement strand
AAAACCAGAGAAGGACACATCGAGGAAAGAAAATTTCAAACCCATATCTCTAATGAACATAGATGCAAAAATTCTCAACAAAATTTTAGCGAACCGCATACAAAACCATATTAAAAAGATAGTGCACCATGATCAAGTGGGTTTCATCCCGGGGATGCAAGGTTGGTTCAACATCCGGAAATCAATAAATGTAATTCACCACATCAACAGACTTAAAGTCAAGAACCACATGATTATTTCAATAGATGCAAAGAAAGCATTTGATAAAATACAGCACCCCTTCATGCTCAAAACACTAGAAAAAATAGGGATAGTGGGGACATTCCTTAACATTGTAAAGGCTATCTATGCTAAGCCCACAGCTAACATCATTCTAAATGGAGAAAAATTGAAAGCATTCCCCCTGAGAACTGGAACAAGGCAGGGATGCCCTCTTTCGCCACTACTCTTCAACATTGTTCTTGAAACTCTAGCCAGAGCAATTAGACAGACCAAAGAAATTAGAGGAATACGAATAGGAAAAGAAGAGCTCAAACCATCCCTATTTGCTGATGACATGATTCTCTATTTAGAAGACCCTAAGAATTCCACCAGAAAACTTCTGGAACTCATAAGTGAATTCAGTAAAGTAGCAGGATATAAAATTAATGCTCATAAATCTAATTAATTTTTATTTGTAAATGATGCATCCTCTGAGAGAGAAATTAGGAAAACTACCCCATTCACATTAACCTCAAAAAATATAAAATACTTGGGAATCAGTCTAACAAAAGAAGTGAAAGACCTCTACAATGAGAACTACAGAACACTAAAGAAAGAAGTTAAAGAGAATATGAGACGATGGAAAGATCTCCCATGTTCTTGGATAGGCAGAATTAATATTGTCAAAATGGCCATACTTCCAAAAATGCTATACAAATTCAATGCAATTCCACTTAAAATCCCATTGATGGACCTCATAGAAATAGAGCAAGCAATCATGAAATTCATTTGGAGGAATAAGAGACCCAGAATTGCTAAAGCAATCCTTAGCAAGAAGAGCGAAGCAGAGGTTTCACAATACGAGACCTTCAACTATACTACAGAGCAATAGTAACAAAAACAGCATGGTATTGGTACCAAAATAGACAGGTAGATCAATGGTACAGAATAGAGGACACAGAGACAAACCCACATAAATACAGGTATTTCATACTTGACAAAGGAGCCAAAAACATGCAATGGAGAAAAGACAGCCTCTTCAACAAATGGTGCTGGGAAAACTGGAAATCCATATGCAGCAAAATGAAACTAAACCCATATCTCTCACCCTGTACAAAACTCAACTCAAAGTGGATCAAGGACCTAGAAATGAGACCAGAGACTCTGCACCTAATAGAAGAGAAAATAGGTCCAAATCTTCATCATGTTGGCCTAGGACCAGATTTCCTTAACATGACTCCCAAAGTGCAAGAAATAAAAGCTGGAATCAATGATTGGGTAGAGTCAAACTAAAAAGCTTTTTCTCAGCAAAGGAAATAATCAGCAATGTGAAGAGAGAGCCTTCAGAGTGGGAGAAAATCTTTGCCACACACACTTCAGATAGAGCACTAATCTCCAGAATCTACAAAGTGCTCAAAAATCTTTACACCAAGAATACTAATAACCCAATCAATAAATGGGCCAAGGAAATGAACAGACAGTTTACAGAGGAAGATCTACAAGCAATCAACTGATTTATGAAAATATGTTCAACATCCCTAGTTATAAGAGAAGTGCAAATCAAAACCACCTTAAGATTTCATCTTACCCCAATTAGAATGTCTTTTATTAAGAACACAGGCAACAACAGGTGTTTACGAGGATGTGGGGAAAAGGGTACACTCATACATTGCTGCTGGGAGTGCAAGTTGGTGCAGCCACTCTGGAAAGCAGTGTGGAGATTCCTTAGAAAACTTGGAATGGATCCACCATTTGACCCTGCTATCCCACTCCTTGGCCTATACCCAAAGGACTTAAAATCAGATTGCTACAGTGATGCAGCCACATCAATGTTCATAGCTGCTCAATTCACAATATCTAGATTATGGAATCAACCTAGATGCCCTTCAGTAGATGAATGGATAAAGAAACTGTGGTATATATACACAATGGAATATTACTGAGTCATAAAGAAGAATAAAATTATGGCATTTGTAGGTAAATGGATGATGTTGGAGTCTGTTATGCTAAGTGAGATCAGCCAATCCCAAAAATCCAAAGGCCGAATGGTCTCTCTGATAAATGAATGATGATGCATAATGCGGGGGGAGGGGGGAAGGGTGGCAAGAATGGAGGAAGGATAGATAGCATAGAGGGAAGGGAGGGGTGGGGGGTAAAAATACTAACAGAAATTGTGACAGATACCATTGCCCTGTGTACATGCATGAACGCACAGATGGTGTGACTCTACTTTGTGTACAACCAGTGAAACAATAGCTGTACTCCATTTGTGTTCAATGAATCAATAAGTAAATAAAAAAAAATAATGAGATTCTTCCCATTGTGAAATGAAAGATATCTGGAGGAAAATCTGAGATGCCTGGTGGACAGAAGAACTCATCAGTAAAGTAAATGATAAGTGTGATGCAGATGACTCAGCCTGAGGCCCTGTGGATGGAAAGACCCCTGCCTGTGAATGGAAAGACCCCAGGAATGATGAGTACCATGGTAAGATCTTAAATACCAGGAACTACTATTTTCACACTGCAATCTAAGGCTTGTTGTGTGATTTCAATTGTGTGGTTTCTGTAATGCTGTTTGAGTGCTCTACAGTTGGAAACCTCAGACTATACAGCAGGGTGTATATTTTCATAAGCGGAGCGGGAACTTAAGTCAAATGAAATAGGATACCTCCTCTCTCCTCCCTATGCTTCACTAGAGCATCTGCAATTTAAGGATTACAGAAGTCGCATAATACACAACAGATTATGATCCTGGATACTCAAAAATGCACAGTTAGGAGAATGAGAATTCAAGGAAAGGAGAGGTTACAGTGGGCAGGTGGAGGCAATGAGGAATTCCTGAAGATTTGGCATTTAACCTGGTCTAGACCTTAAAGGACAGACAGGATTTGACAGAAGACTGTGGTAGAAGAATTTGAGCCAAAATGAGTCTACTCCAAGTTTAATGGGAAAGGAGTTAATAAGTGAGAAGCATACTGACTGTCATCTTTCCCATAAGACTGAGAAACTTGGTACATTTGGAAAAGAAATAAAAAGTGCCCTTTTATATTTGCTTTGTTTCACTGATGATATTATTAAATGATTGAGGTAATCTCTGATCCAAGAATTCCTTGGAGGTAACTAACACCTACATATGCAGCAGTTCTATTTTTATAGTTTCAGAGGGAAAGAAAAAGAAAGAAGAAATACCTCAGTCCAGATTTATACCCCTTAAAGTTGAATGAGAATATTGACAGAAAGACAGACTATTTAAGAAGAAAAAAAAAGTGAGACAGAAATTAAAGTCTTGCCAAGTATCTAGAAAGGTCAGCAGGGTTCTCTTCATTTCTGGGATGGGCGGAATGAGCCAAGTGACACATGATTTGCTCTAGCTACACCTGTAGATGTTGTGTGGCCAGAAAAAGTTTAATGGAGTTTGGGAAGATGGTTCCACAAAAACACCATAAAAAAACAGTTTTTCAAATTCATGTGCTACATAGAAACCACCAGGCTTCCTGACATTTTTAGTTAAAATTACAGCCATCACAGTAATAATTCACAGACACTACCTCCTCTACTAACATAGATCCTCAAAGAGCCCAGAAAATAATTCTTCCACTCCTGCATCAATCTACAAAGGGTTCCCTCACTGGGTTTCTGACAGTCCCAGCTCCAACTCCTGGGTTATAGAACAGAGTTTGAATATATTTACAGAGTCTATATGGGTTGTTGCTTTAAGCAACCTGATTAATATGCTGGAGCTCTGAGTTCCCAAACTTATTCCGTTATCAATTTGTTGTATATAATTTAATCTCTGTATTTTGATATGCAAAAGGAAATAGCACTGCTGATACTTCACAGGATGAAAAGGAGATAACCACCAAGACCATTATAAAGCTTGCTGGGGGGAAAAGGAGCTTATGTAAATGTCTATTAATTAAACAGTCACGGCTGCACAACTGGGTCAGGCATGATGATGAGACTGAGCCACCACCCCAGCTATCAGCATCAAGAAGAAGAAATGAACATTTAATCCTAATAGCACTTGTTGAATTTTATAAAGATTATTAAATTGTAATATTCCATAACATAATACTAAGTAGCATTTTTCAGATCATCTTCAAAGAATTCTTCGGTAGAACATAAACTTATTAGAGACAACAGCCAAAGACAAAAACAAAAAAGCAAGCCAATTACTAATGAAGAACTTGTAAAAAGCTAATCAAAGCTCTCATCCAGAGAAAATGAGAAAATCCAAGCTCAGAATGATTTTGTATATTGATGAGATTTTTATATAGTGTCACACAAAGAAAAATAAAACAGATTTAAATTAAGACAAAAAGGACTCTAAGTCTCTGTTTAAAAGCCTTGTTATGTTCCATATCAATGTTTTTATTAAAATGTTCTGTTATGGTGGAAACATTCAGATTTTAAAAATAGCTCATGGGAGGTGCTGTCAGTAGAGGATACTCCCATTTTCTCTGTTTCCCTACTCAAGCCCTTGAGCGAGAATACCCAGACAGAAGAACCTTTATTCAGCTCTCACCTGAGAGTGGACAGCACAGGGTATAGTCAAGAATGGAGGCTGTCACTGTTTTTCTATGTCAAAGGAAAAAAATTCATTTGGCAGTGTGTGTGGGGGGAATAATCTATTCTGAAGATGTCAACAGAAAAATCCCAAGGAGACTGTCAGATTAAAGATGATGAAACAGAGAAGAAAACAGCAGGAGTAAAGTCTCAGGAGACAATGGGAATAAAAACATGTGGTCTCAGGACAGATATTGTTGCTTATTGAATTGTTTAGATTCCTGGCACCCACTCCAAACCCACAATCAACTCCTGAGGAGATGTGTTTGCTAGATTGAGATCCACTTGCTTCCCTGGGGGAAAAGGTCAGCTTTCTCCATCATGAAGAGAGGGAAGGAAAGAAGATGGTGCCAATTCAGAATGGAAGCAAGGGTATATGGTTTCTGACTCCTCAGGAAAACAGGAGGCATGCCCCTCCTCTAGAAATCCATGAAGATTAGTTAATGCATTGTATGTGATACATAATCCAGGTGGTGCCAGAAAAGCAGAATTGTAGAATACATTTAAGTGCAACAGTACAAACACATAATGGGTTACTATTGAAATATCCTGTACTTTTCTCCAGCAATATTTTCTTCTTGAAAAGGAATAGGGGCAAAGATTTTTTCCCACTCTGTAGGTTCTCTCTTCACATTGTTGACTGTTTCCTTTGCTGAGAAAAAGCTTTTTAGTTTGAATCTATCCCAATTATTGATTCCTGCTTTTATTTCTTATGCTCTGAGAGTCTTGTTAAGAAAGTCTGGTCCTAAGACGATACAATGAAGATTTGGACCTACTTTTTCTTCTATTAGGTGCAGGGTCTCTGGTCTAATTCCTAGGTCCTTGATCCATTTTGAGTTGAGTTTTGTACAGGGTGAGAGATAGGGGTTTAGTTCCATTTTGCTGCATATGGATTTCCAGTTTTCCCAGCACCACTTATTGAAGAGGCTATCTTTTCTCCACTGTATGTTTTTGGCTCCTTTGTCAAGTATGAGATAACTGTATTTATGTGGGTTTGTCTCTGTGTCTTCTATTCTGTACCATTGGTCTACCTGCCTATTTTGGTGCCAATACCATGCCGTTAGAGCACTAATCTCCAGAATCCATAAAGAACTCAAAAAACTTTACACCAAGAATACAAAGAACCCAATCAATAAATGGGCTAAGGAAATGAGCAGATACTTCACTGAAGAGGACCTACAAGCAATCAACGGATATATGAAAAAATGTTCAACATCTCTAGTAATAAGAGAAATGCAAATCAAAACTACCCTAAGATATCATCTCACCCCAATTAGAATGTCTGTTATTAAGAATACAAGCAACAAAAGGTGTTGGCGAGGATGTGGGGAAAAGGGTACACTCATACATTGCTGGTGGGAGTGCAAGTTGGTGCAGCCACTCTGGAAAGCAGTGTGGAGATTCCTTAGAAAACTTGGAATGGATCCACCATTTGACCCAGCTATCCCACTCCTTGGCCTATACCCAAAGGATTTAAAATCAGCATACTATAGTGATGCAGCCACATCAATGTTTATAGCAGCCCAATTCACTATAGCTAGATTGTGGAACCAACCTAGATGCCCTTCAGCAGATGAATGGATAAAAAAACTGTGGTATATATACACAATGGAATATTATTCAGCCATAAAGAATAATAAAATTATGACATTTGCAGGTAAATGAATGGAGTTGGAGAATATCATGTTAAGTGAAATAAGCCAATCCCAAAAAACCAAAGGTTAAATGATTTCTCTGATAAGTGGTTGATGACACATAATGGGGGGGGGAGGTAAGGGAAGAATGGAGAAAGGATGGATTGTATAGAGGAAAATGAGGGGTGGGGAGGGAGCAGGGAAAGAAAGATAATAGAATGAGACAAACATCATTACCCTATGTATATGTATGAATATGCAAACTGTATGATTCTACTTTGTGTACAAATAGAAAAACAATAGCTGTACTCCATTTGTGTACAATGAACCAAAATTAAAAAATAAAATAAAATAAAAATACAAATGCTAAATACAAAATATGGAAAAAAAAAAAAAAAAGAAAAGGAATAGGGGGAAGATTTAGGCAGCAGGACACCCAAAGTGTAAGAGGTAAGTCTGAGAAAGGTGGGCTGGACACAGTCATCCTTTAAAGGGAATAATACAAACAACTGAGTGTATTGAACATTGATGAGGATTCTCAATTCTAATAATAATACTAGGAGTTTGATGTATAATTATTGTAAAGATGAGGTTTACAGATGCCAGCTTTCCCAAGGTCATCTAAGGTTTGATTTCAAAGTCCCTGCTTTACTTTCTAATTTTTCTTCAGTTAGCTTGCCCTATTCATGTACACAAATGTCTCCCAGTTTCTATCATGTCTCTCACCTTTCCTTTGCTCAAGGTAGTCTAGAATATGGGATGCACACATGGGCAATGGAGTAAGCTATATCCATGAAGTTCAAGGTTCAAATACAGGGCAGGGTTTCTACAGATGAGTTTAGTGATGGCCCTGCAGACCAGACACTCTAAGCCCCACCTCTGTAAAGCAGGCCCTGACCTCTGCTTCGTGCTGAGGACATGGAAGAGATGGCAAGAGAAAGGTATCAGAATATGCCCCCCCCCAAATATGCCACTTTAGCATAAGGATTATTTGAGCAAAAGACAATTAAGGAGCAACAAATGCAGGAATAACTCTTTATTCTCTCCCACCTGCTTAAAAGTAGGACATAAATTATCTGTTGTGAAGTTGTTTCCCTTCCCCTTTCCCATATCAGGAGAAGAACAACTATTACCACTGGAGACAGAAAGGTTGACACAGAGGTGGGTTTACATAAAAAACCTTACTAAAATAACCTTTATCTTCCATTGGTTTCCTATTACATTTACCCTCCTACAATTTATAGACCTTGATATGCAAGCCCCTTTTCCTTTGTCATGTCACTTCTCCATAAATGTATCACCCATTGTTAAAATGATGTGTATACATACATACATACATGTATACACACACATACACACACACAGGTGCACACACATATACACAATCCCCCACATCTAACTGCCTCCTTAGGTCTTCACTTCTTTCCTATAAAGACCTCTCTGCATGTAAAAACTAATAGTAACATCAAGTAAAATTTATATAAAATTTTAAAATGTTCTCTTGTTAATCTATCTTTCGTCAGTGTAATTTGCTATCCCTGGCCAGTAAACATAAAAGGGTAGAGGAAGGGTTTTTATTCCTTATCTACAAAAGTTAGTAAGTTGGGGGGAAAAGGTCCTCTACCATTTCTGGAGCTGTTCTTTGTAACCACATCTGCACCATAAATTCAGGCATAGCTCTACTTGATGCAGTTCAGAAGGTCCACAAAGGACAGTCCCAGGGAATAGATATGGCATCATGTGAATTTCTGCTCAAATTCTAATATAAAGAAATGGTGATTAAGAATGATATAACAGAGTCAACAAGAACCCAAAGGCATATTTTAAAATTTAAATGGCACAACTTTATGACCAAAGAAGGAGCTATCCCAGGGATAATTATAGAGACCAATTTTTTTTTTTCATTTTAAATTAAGGACAATAGACTGTATGTTCATCTATGAATACATGACCCATGGAACTCCACATCATGTACAACCATAAGAATGGGAAGTCATATTCCATGTAAAAAGAACGAATAAAAACTTTTTTAAAAGGATGATAGGCTGCTGTTTCTAGGTTGCTATAGCAAAAAATTATGTCAAAGGGGACAGTTTCTTAGTCATTTTAGGCTCATATCAGATTAAGCACTTTGCTGGTGGTGTTAGAAATGGGTGTAGACTCAATCAGATATACTGTGGGTATCTAATTTAATAGGCAAAAATATCACCTAGTTAGATTTTGCTCAAGTGACATGAAATAGAAATTGAATATATAGAATGAAAAACATATCTGGAAAATATTACCAAAGCAACTGGCATATTTCCTAATTAGTCTTATGTAAAGACATCAGTACCATTTATTTCTGTATATTTTTACTATTTTCAGAGCCATATTTTAAACCTGGATAACTTTCCAGAAGGAAAGAGCTGAGAGAGTCTAGACCCTTAGAAGGAAGTGAACTGGGTATATACAGAAAGCAGAATGGAGGTGTGTGACTGTAACAGTGGGAGAGAGGGAAGACAGAGTAAACACTAAAGCTGAAAAGGAAGGCAGGGTCTGAAGGCTTCAGAGCTTAGAGAAGGAAATGATCTCCTGTACTTGTTTTAAATATAATGGAAGGTTTTTAAGTTGTGAATGATATGATCTGTTTTTCACTTTAAAAAATATCACCCCGGCTGCTGGTGAAGAACAGATTATAGGAGAAGTAGAAAGAAAACCAACGTGAAGGCTCTTATGTAAAGAAAAAGGGTGGCTTGATTAGGGTGGTGACAGTAAAGGTAGAGTCAAATAAATGGATCTGAGATGTATTTTGAACCAAAAATAGCAGGTTTTATTAGATTGGGATCAAGGGGAAAAAAAACCCCAAAGCTATCCATTAATATGTATTATCCAATTTAATTTTCACAATGCTATAAAGCATTGTTTTTCCCATTTTGTAGAAATTTGCTCAGAGAAGTGGTTTATGCAAGGTCATGGAACTCAGACCTGATAGAGTCAAGACTCATGTCCAGATTTCAGAACAGAACTTAGCCTTTCCAATGCCAAGCCTGCTAAGACTAAATACAGAACTTAAGCATGAAACAACTCACAGGTGGCACATTTATTCTATTTTTTACCTTAAGCAATTTGGAACCTGTACTTTTTAAGCATTAATTCTTTACTTTTTTCCTTCTATTACATTACAGAATGGTGACAATTTGGAGTTGATTAAGTCTGAGATACATACAAAAACAATGACACCATTTGGAGCTAGGTATGTTGGGAAATATAGTGGTGAATAAGCAATCGGAAAATTCAAGGATTTTCAAGAGCAAATTCACAGAACATACTAATTTATGGATAACCAGGTATTAATGTCTGGGAACTATTACACAGAAAGATATTTTATGAGCAACATAAAATAAAGTAGTGACCTATTAGTATCATTACCTTTTAGAATGGAGCTAAATAGAATTTTAAAGCAACAGAAAATCATAGTGATGAGTCTTTGAGAACATTTAAAATATACTACAATGGTTCTCTTTAGATACATACAATCAGTGTAAATTTCTAATAAAAGCACTCCAGTTTACAGCTATAGCTCCTAACTGTTATGCTTTCCTTCCTGCTTCTTACCTAATTTTGATAATAAAAAGATTCCTTTTATTCCCTGGAGCAGATTTCCTGGTGATTTTGTTAAGCTAAAATTGGTTTTTCTCTTTCGAAGCTCTCTCAAAAGAGGCCCCATGAAGAAAATTCCTAGTGATGTGATAAATACATTGCAAAATCTATGGTTACCTTCCTAATAATGAAAAATATTAGGTAAAGAGCTGCCCTGTAAAAACCTAGCTACTATGAAATATTTTTCCCACTTTCTAGAATACTAATAATTTGAAACTAGGTAACAAAAAACAATGCCACTAACAGGTTACAGTATAAAGAAATTATACTTCTCTACATAGAGTTTTCCAGAAAATAATGATATTCTGGTATATTGGGAGCAAGTAGCAGAGAAAGGATTAAATTGTTACATATGCGCAAGAATGGCAGTTTCTTATTTCTAAAACATTTCACTAAAAATTTAAGTGACTTATTAACACAAGATAAAAAATATATAACCTAATTCTGTTTCCTGATCATGTAATTTTCTTACAGTTCTCCAAAATAACTTTGCTGGAATTTTAAGAATTGTTTATTTTTTATAGTTTCAATCTAATTCAGCATTTTCTAGACAACAAAGTCTAGGACATCCCCCACCCCCAAAAGAGTCTAAGACCCCAAAGAAAACTACTACCACGAAAAACACAGGCTTTTTATATGAACTCATGAGATGAACCTTGATTTAAAGGTTGAGCTCTCAGCTCACCATTATGTTCTCCCCAGTGGTCCTTCAGACCAGCAATGTTCAATAAAGCTTCAGACTCAGTGATCCCTTAGCTCTTTTATTTTTCCTCATAGGCTGATTTCTTTTCAAGGTTGATTAACATCTGTCTATCAATCTACCTACCTACCTATTATGACTATGTACATACACAATGAACGCATAATTTCTATAGTTCAATTTTCCCTCTGATTTCTTAAAATTGTTTGTATTAGTCTTGTAACTGCCTCTTTAGCTATATAATATTACATTTGGCTAACATGCATTTTAACATTAGTCCACTTAGATATTTAGATCCCATT
This sequence comes from Glaucomys volans, assembly GCA_020662805.1. Taxonomy (NCBI): domain Eukaryota; kingdom Metazoa; phylum Chordata; class Mammalia; order Rodentia; family Sciuridae; genus Glaucomys; species Glaucomys volans. Next base: position 4,373 of record JAJEJO010001346.1, on the reverse strand, counting down.
TCAGTTTTATACTATTATAAATTATGTGTATATACTACATATTCTTATCAATTATTTCCTTATAATAAAATTTCAGAAATGAGTAAAAACAGTGGGAATATTTCCCTGTAAAAAGATTAAATATAACTATATTGCTACCAATACAAACTGCTTTTCTAGTACCTGTTTCAATAGAGTTGTCTTAATAGTAAAACTAAAATATCTCACAAAAACATCACATAGACTCTATTGTAAAAACTTTAGGCCACTAACTTAAACTTTATGCCACTTTTGATTTGGCTACAGGAAGAAACCCTGGGGAATTACTAACTTGATGCAAAAGAACATAAGAAGAAGGGTTAGTGCTTGGGTTGGGGTTGCATGACTATTTTGAATGCTTATGAAAATATTATGTCCCTTAATGATGCTTTTCCAGATTGGCCAAAGCAAGGGTCAGTAACTTTTCAAACTAGTGTGTGCTAAGGCTTGATCCCCAAGAGCAGGTCTGCATTATCTGATATGAGTCTCCAACAAGCTGGTGGCTGGGTCTCAAGGAAACATGAAAATAAGTCATAGCAAATCACATTAACTAAAGCTCATGCTTGCCTCAGATCCTGTGTGGGTTGATATAAATATGTCTACAGTATTAGTATACAGTATTAATATACCACCCTCTGAAAAGCTCTATTTTCCTTGGCAAGAGTCTGATAAATAACATTAATTCTAAAAGTCATCACCCAAAATTGTATATTCATTCTAGTTACAACCACAGATATGCTAACATGAAATCTGCCTAGTAACAAAGTGGCATCTACACTTTCAACATAAAGCATGGCATGAAATAAAAATGAAGACAAAACTGTGTATGTCAAACACATAAATCAAATCATCAGCAGCAAACACACAGCATATACCTTCTTCTACACATAGTTTTCTAAATAGAAAACAGCTCATTTCTAGCATGTTCCTCATAAAAGACTATTTATTCTTTCTTGTACTTGCTGTACTGCTCTAGTAGTCATGAAAACAAACTGGGAGCACCATCCAAGCAGTCCAACCTCTCTACTTCTGTTGTAGCACAGGGATCTACTCAGAGAGGGCCTCTTGCACAAACAGACCAAAGGATGAATCCAGTATTGCCTTCCAAGGCAATGGCTTCTTCCCAGGCATTACTAATCAGCTTGAGAGTACATTTTTTTTCTTTTCTTTTCTTTTTTTTTTATGCACTGAAACACAGTGAAGCACTGGAGATATTTCAGTCAAATTTATCTATGTTGAATCAAACCAACTTTTTGCCAGGGGAACCTCAGACATCTACAGTTTATTTAGTTTCTGAACTTGACAAGGAAAGTATCATTCTTAAACATAGTTGATACTTAGAAAAACAAATTACAAAGGTAATTTCTACCTTAATTATAACTTACATCCTATATCCTTACTTTTACAGACCAGGATTTATTTATTTATTTACCTCAGTGTCTTTGAACTTTTTTGCTTGCATATACCAAAATTTTATATATATATATGTATGTATATACATACACATATATATGGCGTGTGTGTGTATAAACACACATACACATATCTATACACACACACACACACACTCATCCCCCAGGCATGCATGTGCCAGGCACACCAGGCACATAAATTGACCTTTAAAGTTTTTCATTTAATTATTAGAAATGATATAATTTCTAGTGCTCTGTACATATTGACAATTTTAAATACAACTATTACCTCACTCTTTTAAATGCATTCAAGTGAAATAAATACCCCCTTTCATTTGAAAAATATATGAACAACTGGGTATTTTATATTTTTCTTCTTGAATCATATTTCTATTCTGTTTCTTTCACAGAACTTCATCCTAATGTATATTTTATGCTTAAAAGCTTTTCATTGATCATCTTGTAACCAAAAATATATAGAGAGAGAGAAAGGATTTTTATGTCTTAATACTTCCTGTGACCATTTTGTTCTAAGTGTTAACTTAGATGTCTGAATTGTCATTATAATTGTACTCAGTTGATCAAAATAACAAATCTATTGTAAAATTTGATAATCATATAATGTCAATTATGAGTTAATAGCATCAGATAGTACTCTTAGTAGTACGTACTTTTCATAGAAAACATACTTTTCATATAGTACATGCTATTTTCATATGTGTATAAATCAGTTGATTTATACACATGTGTATAAATTAATTTTACTATTATTAGCCCCATTTTTTAGATGCAGAAACTAAGTTGATGAAAGTTTAAATGACTCATCAAGGTCACATAGCTAGTAAGTTGCTGAGCCTGGATCTACACGCAGACTCTCTGGCTCCACAGTCCAGGCCTTTAATCATTATCCTCTACCTCCTGACTCTTATAAACATGGGTTAGGGCCGGGGAGTTCCTTAAGTAAAGGGGCTGTCAAATTGTTCCCTTTTTCAGAGCCTGGCCTAAGTAATATATTATGGCAAGAGATGGATGCATGATGTGACTTTCTTTTGCACCCTGGGAGAAAGGCAAAAAGAGGAAGTGGAAAGGAAAATCTCAACCACAAGTGCCTTCTCAGGTGGATGGATTTTACACGCAAGTGTATATGGAAGAAGAAAATTTAGAAATTAATCCCTTTAAAACTTCCATGTCAACATATCTTTTGTAAAGTCTTCATGAACATCCAAGGGAACATGTATAGTACTCCAGTTTGAATGCCATTGGTTCACTCAATCTCTGATCTGATAAAAATCAGAAAAGGTTTTGTGAAATATTTTTAATGCTTTAGAAACAAAATTTAATTAAAATTTAAATTATTTTAACCCTGGATTTTGTTTTAAAATGGCAGTTAATTTCAATAATTTGGAAGGACACAAATGCTAAAATGTAACAGGATGGTAATAAGCATAACTATAATCTACATGGTAGGTTTATAATGATTAGATGTAATGCATGAAAAGATAGCAGGTCAGTAATAGAGCCATGCATAAAATGCTCCTTTCAAAATCTTTATTTGCATTTCTATTACTGAAATCATTTTCTAATAATGAAGTTGCCATGAGAGAAGCTCCATTACTAAGGAATCACTGTTACAGAAACAGCATTATTAAAGCATTGCTATGTGCAGGAACTTTTATTAGGATGAAACAAGTTATATATCATTGTAATAAAGCTTCCATTATAATCATAATTGCATAAAGCTGTGTTTGAGTATAGCAATGGTAAAGCTATAGGACTTTTAATAAAGTATCAAAATAATGCTTTGGTAATAGGATTGTTTAGAATACTAATACTTCAGGGAAGACTGAACTGATTAATGGATGATGTTTGTTTCACTGATTATACATAGTCTACCAAGAATTAAAATGAATTTAAAAAAAAGAGAAAAGAGTCCTCATACATCTAGTGCATGCAGTGTGGAAAGGTATGTGTTGAAGTATATATACCAGCTCTCTTTAATATAACAAATCAATATCTCCAATTCACTTTCTGGTGCAAGACTGCAAGTACTAATATGGACATTTATAACTGCAATAATTAAAAGGGTTAATATTCAGAATTGTGTAAATGTAGCATTGTAAGAATTATACATACCCACAGATATACACAGACACATCTTGGGAACTGCCTGCTAGAAAAACCAGTTAAAGAAATGTGAGTTTGGAGGAATTTCACGTACACACACACACACACACACACACACAGAATATGGTTTGATTTTAAAGGGATTAATTCTTCCCTTTCTTCCACCAAAGGACAGGAGTTTATATACTACATGGACAAGTCTGTGTAAGATGCTCCTGCACATTACTAATAAACATTGTGGCAATCCTTTTGAGTTATAGCTAGAAATTAGCATGGAACTTAGTTCATGCTAGAGAATTTTGGCATATTTGTTCAAATGTTTGTTTTTGCATTTTCTCTAATGGAGTCAAACATTCCACTATTTCCTCAGGAAACATATATAATGTTCACCACCAGAGACCACCAGAGAGCCATCCATCACCCCGTGGGAGCAGAGACACTCCTTTAAATACCTGCTGTTGTGGAAACTGGCAAGGAAAGCAACAGACTGTCCGTAAAAGGCTTTGGCATAAGCTAAGGTAGCAGAGGTCACAGCTGGTGTCTCTGCTACAGCCATCTTCTCTGTGGGATAATGGGGACAAGGCCATGTTGGTTTAGAGACCATTTATGGCACGCCTAAAAAGGAACTGCTGAATAACTTGGAATCTGCTTGGAAAATAAAGTGCTTTTGCCTTTTAAGACTGTATCTCCTTTCCACAGTGCCCTCTTGACTTCTGCCTTCCAGATGTGATGATCTGTAAACAGCTGGGTGGAGTTAACTTAAAACCCTAGAGGTTCATTTTCCCTGCTGACTCACATGATGAAGGGCAAATGTGAACA
>JAJEJO010001345.1:124858-241797 GCA_020662805.1 Glaucomys volans | reverse complement strand
CCAGAGCAGAAGCAGTAGAAGCAGAATTCCAGTGAGGATACTGGATACTACAGGAATCCACATAAGAAATGATTACATTTGGTAGGATACATCCAATGACAACCCTGAGGAACAGGCATCTCATGGAGTGGGGGGAAGACTTCTGGAAGCCGGTGTCATCTGAGATGAAGGAGGAGGAGGAGGAGGAGGAGGAGAAGGAGCAGGAAGAAGAGGAGGAGGAGGAGGAGGAGTTGACACACTTGAGTGGGGAGATGTTCCAGCCAGGGAGAACACAACATGATCCCAATGGTAAATCATTGTTTGGCTAAAAATGTAGGCATGACAGTGGTGTTAGAGACAATTAAACTGGAGGGTTATACATACGCCACATTTCGTCTTGTCACTTGGGGGTCTCTGAAGGGTTTGTTACAGAGAAGCTACCTGATTGGATTGATGTTCTAGAAAAGCCAATGGCCACTGTGATGTGGAGGAGAGCAAGGAGTGATGGAATGAGTAGCTGTGATTCAGGTAGGAGGTGGTGGTCACTGAATTAAGGGAGGAGGAATGAGGATGGAGAGATGTGTTCAGAATCAGGAGCAAACTTAGAAGTCAATCTCATGGAACTGGACGTGGGTGGGAGAGGGAAAGGGGATAAGCAAGGAGAGGGGTCGAGGATGCGTCAGGGATTTTTGCCATGGACTCTGGTATGCTGCTGGTGGTGTGCTCCTGGAGAAAGTGGAGCAGAGGGGCTCAGGGGCAGACTTGGGAGGCATCAGGCAGGTGTCAATAAACTTGACAGCTTGTGTTTGGGTTGTGACTGAAACACAATGCACATATAAAACAGTCGGTTTTCATGCTAACAAAAGTGTTCCTACTTCATACGGTGGAATTAAATTTATCAGCATTACAAGGCTTTCTGCACAAAGCACCATAACTTCCAGGTTCTCTGCTACCCAAATGGACATGAAACCCACCAGTTTATGCCACTCTGGATGAACACAGTACCACATCCAAATTGAAGCGGGACAAACTCACTACCATGGGTCAGAAGAAACCTTGGGAAAGGCTCTGCCCACCTCTACCTGTTCATCCTTGTCTGGCATATCCACTCTGCCAGCAAGCAGAGGAGTATGGATGGTATTCAATCCAGCACTGACACTCAGGATAAAACACCTCAATTCTTTAGAATATATAAAGCAAAACGCCTGATTCCAAGTGTGGTGACATGGAATGCCAGAAAATTTTCCTTTGCTCAGGCAGTGAAGCATTGTGTCATATTGATGCTATTCAGCAAAGCCAACTGGTCCCTCTTCCTATTTGGAGCACACAGCAGGAGTCCTGTATGTACATATCGATCAGGCAGCCAGAGCTGCTTCTGACATTCATTTATTCAATCAGCGTCTATCGAACGCCATAGGCATAAAGCTCTATGCCAAGCACTGTCAGGGCCCTGGAGACACGTGAGGCTCGCTCACTCCCACTCCTGGTTTCTGACCAACCCACCCGGCCCATTGCCCCACCCCTTCCTCAATCCCTCTCTTGGTCTGGCCAGCGGCATCTGCCAGGATTTTCAGCTCCCTGCATCCCCTACACCCACCCATTCTCGCACCCAACCAGACTTGTGTTTCTGCAGCCATACTAAGCCTGCCTAAGATGATAATACCATATATTTGTAAAGGGTTTCAGAGTTTGCCAAGTTATTTTGGATACATACCATCTCATTTATCCTCAAAACAACTCTCTGAAGCTTTTAATGATTATTCTCACTTTACAAATGAGGAAAGAATCTAGAAACTCCACTCAGCCTCTATCCATCTTTCTAAGCAAGGCTGGCTTGGAATTCTCCTTCTCTGGAAACAACCTGCATTCTCCTGTGAAGACCATCTGCACCCTCCTCTGGGATCCCACAGCACTGTTCTGACCTGGGACAGTCCCCAGTGTGGGTCTGCCTTGTCACAGAGTTGCGACATGTGTTGCTCATGCCTCCTCTTCCTCAAAGACTAAACAAATCTGGAAGTGCCCAATCTTGCTGATTCCTTACTCTGTGGGTTTGCAGGCAGTAAATGTTCAACAGATGTCTGCTGAACTGAATCAAAGATCCCATTAACGTAACTAGGCAGAAAACCCCTCTTGGACCAGAAATGTTCCTGTTAACAAAGGCCACAGATACACAAGTGCCACAAAGTAAGGCAGTCCAAGGGCATGATGCATGCTGGGTCCTGTCATGGGTTGAACTGTGTGCCTCCTCTTCCCCCTCACAGAACTCATAGGTTGAAGCCCTAAATCCCAGCACATCAGAATGTAACTGTGTTTAGGGACGGGGCCATTAGGAGGAAATTAAGTTCAAACAAGGTCATTAGGATAGGCCCTAAGCCAGTGTGATTTGCATCCTTTAAGAAAGGGAAATTTGGACAGAAAAAAAGATGCCAGGATGTGCACACAGAAGGAAAACCAGGGGAAGGGGCAAGGGTCCCAGGAGGCAGCAAAGCCTGTCCCTAGGCCCTTACTGCAGGACAAATCTAAGCAACCCTCAGAATGAGAGGGCAGCTAGTCTGGAGGAGCCAGCCCTTCCAGGCCACCTGCTCGAGCCAATGACTATGATGCTACTCACCACATTTCATAGCTTGAACAGAAAATGGAATGTGAGATGTATCATTGTTTTATACCATCTCATTTATCCTCAAAGAAAAAGGAAAAGAACACCATCAAACTCCAATGCAGCTCAAGATGTCATTGGTCATAAAATACACTCTGATTTCAGAGGTCTTGAAATGGGCAGGGGGCTGTGCATCCTACGATGGATAAATAGCATACCTTTCTGGCATTTCTCTGCCAACATGAGAAAATCTACCAGCTCTAAGCTCCCCTGCTCCAGCATATTCCTTACTCTTTTCTTTCTGCCTCGGGGTGCATGTATGGTTGGGCTCCAAGGGGCATCTCATGAGAAGGCATGAAGAGGAGCCTCCAAGAGCCCCTGGAGAACCTCAACCACCCACTTAGACCCCTGCCCTTAGGCTACCCCTCAAGCTTCTCCATTCTGGCCAGAGTTTATACCTGTGGATGGGATGGAGGGGAGGTTCTTACCAAGGCAGCTTAGGGCCATTTTAGGCATTCTGGCCTTGTCCCAACTCCAAAGAAGCCAGGTGAGTTCAATGTCTACTCTGGGACTTGTGTAGGGGAAATGCCAAGTCACACAGTACCTGATACCCTGGATTTTCCAGGACAGTCCAAATTTTTTGTTCTTTTTATTTTCTAGTGTATCTTTTAGTTGTTCATGAACCTTTATTTTATTTATTTATATGTGATGCTGAGACTTGAACCCAGTGCCTTACACATGCTAGGCAAGCACTCTACCACTGAGCAACAACTCCAGCCCCTTTTTAATTCTTTTTTTAAAAGAAGATCATCTGACTGCATAACCCAAGAGGAATTATTCTTACAGTCACGAGAGGACTTTTTAGATAAATAAGATCACATATTTTTAAAAATCTGTTGTCAGAACAGTTTAATTTAGGGTTTCAAAAATATAATCAACTTACTCACCACCCTCCAAATGCCAACTCCATCTTCCTCATAGGTGGCTCCTGCCTCATGCATAAAATCTTACAAAAGTTCCAAATCATAGTCCCCAATCAACAATTGTTTAGCAACCACCAAATATATGCATGTCACCCTCATTTCTCAGCTCTTACAGGTGTAGCTACTTGACTGTGTCTCTGGAGAGAGCTGGATGATCAAAGCCTGCAGAAACCCAGTCCCACTCAAGGTGTGACTGCCCACCCCCAGGTACCATCTTCATCTTCTTCTGCAGCCAAGGGTGGCAATTTCATCTTCCCCCACCCCACCCTCACCAGGCAGTTGCTTACAGACAATCCTCCCTGGGTGCTCTGGGACCTCCTAGGTTTTAATTTCTCTGCTGCTCTGGGAGAAGCCAGGAAGAAGGGAAAAACCATTTGTGTGGGTGGCCTGCAAGCCTCAGGTCATCAAAGTGCCCCTTATCATCTGCCCCTCATCTGCCTCCAGTACTCACTATTCTGTCCTAGCTCAGAAAGGCAAATATCTACTAAAAGATCTTCCAGAATCATCCTTTTTGGTGCTCAGTATCCCATCTCCATCAATTCCCACCTAACATCTAGCCTAGCTCCAGCCTGCTTTAAGAGTGGCTCTCTTCAGCTTCACAGTAGAGCTTCCCCACAAGATGTCTGGAATGAGTCAAGGTGTGTGGAAATATCAGGCCAAGAATAACATCCGCCGGGCATTTGTATCCTCTGCAGCCTTGGCCATTTGCCTGATGTGCCTTAAAGATGTCCCCATTTTCTGAATGTTCCCTCATTGGAAATTTAGCTAGCTTTCCACCTGAGAAGTGCAGAGGGAAGAACAGAGCTGGCCCCTCAGGCAGCCCCAGGCAGGTCCCTTGCTGACACCAGCCATTGCCTGCACTGGGAGCACAGGAAGGGAGAGGAGCAGGCAGGCCTTCCTGGAGTAGAGGTTGTGGCAGGGAAGCATGGAGGAGGCCAGTCACACCCCAGGACCTGGCAGAGACACCCCAGCTGTAAAGAGAAACAGCTTCTCACCAGTATGTTGGAAGAAAAACAGCTGCTGTAAGGCTTTACAGTTCAAGGTTGACCCCCAAACCTGATATTTTCTCTCAGGAAGAACTTGAGGGGTATGGTTGCCCTTAGTCCCTAGACTGGTGGGGTAGGGTCAAAAGGGTCAATCTGTTCAGGCAGCCTGGGACCCTAGAGGAAGGTTGGCTGGTCCACGCAGGACAGGAGTCCATTCTCTCTCCCTTTCTCCCTCCCTCTACCAGTTTGTCCCTCTGTCTATCTTTCCCTTTTGTGTCTATTCCATTTGGGCACATAGCCAAAGTGGTGGGGAGTGAGGACACTGTGGTGCAGTGTCATAAAGCTAAGCAACCTGTTTCATGTGCTTCAGTCTCAGCCTCAGTCTTGCTGCTGCCTCCTCTGAAAGTTTGGCACTTGAAGGAATCTAATTGTCTAATTAAAATGTAACAATCCCTTATCAGGCTCCATGGCGGGTAAGACATTGCTGTCTTAAACACATCATTTTTTTTTTCTTCTTTTCTGAGCCTTGAAGCATTTCAATGAAAAGGTAGAGGGGGGGAAGCATTTTACATTTGCATCTCAAAAGCAGCTTGTTAGAGTGACTTGGATTGGATGGGAATTGGGAGTAGTTAAGGGGCTTCTCTCCCAGGCTCCAGCAACCAGGCTACCACCCCTACCTACCCAGGCAAAGAACCTGGTTGTGATTTAGGGTGAACCTTTCCCGAGAATGTCTCACAATTCCAGGAAGGCAGGGTGAAACAAGAGGGACAGAGGGAAGGTACCCCCCAATCCTGCTTCTAAGAGAAAAGAAGAGTCACAGAATAATGCCCACATATACTCTGACCCTGGAGGTACCTCAGAAGCTAGCAGAGGAGACAGACTTCATTCCTAGAGCTATAGGACAGGCACCCACCACAGAGGTCCTCTGGGACTAGATCTCGGGAAGCCAGAGTGGATGGATGGAAGGGCACCATTGCTGAATGTCTAACCCCTGGGCTGAGGGGGTGAAGGGTCTGATATAAGGAGGAGGAGGGATAGAGCAAAATATTGGGATGGAGGACATGGGGGTGGGGAATGGATGCTGTCAGCCTTCAGGTGCACCTCCTCTCCCCCAAATGTCTTCCCCAGAATCCGGGGCCCTGGTGCACAAGTTGGCTGGGTGGTGAGGCTGTGGGTCTGGCCCAGGTGTCTGCAGTCACTTTTGAGGGAAGATGAACTGATGGCTTCTTACGAGTTGGGGACTGCTGATGTGGTTTGCATCTGGAATGTTCCCCAAAGGCCCATGTGTAAAAAGGATTGGTCCCTGGCAATTTGGAGATGGTAGAACCTTTAAGAAGTGGGTCCTAGTGGGAAGTCTTAGGCCATTAGAGTGTGTGCTTGAAGAGGATATTGGGTCCCTGCTCCCTCCTTTTCCTCTCCTTCTTCCTGAATGCTCTGCGGTGAGCAGGTTCCTCTACCATGTGTTCCTGCCAGGATGTGCTGCCTCACCACAGGCCCCCAAACAGTGGGCCAAACAACCACAAATGCTTCTTCTTTAAGTCAATCATCTTAGGCATTTGTTACAATAACAGAAAGGAGACTGACACAGGTGCTCCTTCTCCTGGGCTCCTGGATTCCCTCCTCACCCACAGCCTCAACACTGCCATGGGTGAGGAGGTCTGGACCACTTAGAAACCTAAGCTAGTGGAGAAACCCCTCCAGTGGTCTGGTCTACCACTAGGGTGGCAGAGGCTTCTGCAGAGGGTCACAGACTGACACCTCCCCATTGTGTCCTCCCCTCCAGGCATGGTGAGTCCATCCTGGAATGCTGCAGAGGCAGCAGGGAGCCGGGCAAGGGACTGTGGCAGCTCAGCTGCAGAGCTTATGTCATCTGTGGGGAACATCATCAAGGTTTCCCTAGAAAGTGTGGGACGACCTAGAGATCTCTTGCTCTCTTGCTTTCTGACTGGGCCTGGCCCTGCACAACTAGGGCCAGGAAGGTGGGTACCATCTTGAGGGCCTTCAGTGGCTCAACTTGTGCAGCCTAGTCACCTGCTCAGTCTCCCCCTGCACCCTGAAATTGAACTTTTCCTGCTAGTATCTGGCCTTGCCTCATTCTGCACAACAAAAAGAAAAGCCATCCATGGACATTTACAAAACTTCCTGTTACCAAATCTATATACCTACTAGCACATGTACCTACCTTCCCACCTTTAGGTTATAGCATCCCAACTTATCAGCCCTTGGGCCCAGGATTCCTGATGGGCTTTCTCCTCCCTCTCCTCCTCCTTTTTCTCCTCCTCTTCACCCTTCAAGACTGTTTTCCCAGCTCTTTCCCCAGGGAAGCCTTCCTAATGCTTTCACAACACATGTGCTCCTGGGTGACACTTACCACAGGTATAATTAAGTCATTATTTGTCTAATTATTTGTTTAGTGTCTGTGCATCTTGCCAAATTGTGAGCTACCCCAGTGTAAGAATCACATCTTCCTAGTTATGGTCCTCTCTCCTTCTGGTACAGTATCTGGCAATAGCAGATACTGGATAAATATTAACAAGATATCCTTGGAGCTAGAATCTCACTCAAGGGTAAAGCCAGTGTAAGCCAGGCCCTGGATCTGCAGTCATTTTTCCCACTGGTTCCTTCTCAAGGTGGGCCAGGGACCTCCTCTGAGATCTCCCCTTGGCCTTCTGGGTCACATCATGGTGGAGGCTGGGGTTGAATACCCAACTGGTTGAGGTTCATCCAGGGTGTTTCCCAGAAGGGCCATCATGGCAGCACCCAGAGTTACACAGCATTGAAAGGAAAAGAGAAAGCATGCGTGTGAAGGTGAGTGGGGGCAGGTGGAAGGTGGGATATATCACAGATCAACATGCATTCTGTGGAAAGGGGAGCCCAGAGCTGGTGGGGGTGGTTGCTGGGCTGCTGGGAGGCTTGGAGGGCACAGGGTTTGGCATCTTGTTGTGAGGATGAAGCTGCAGCAGCCAAGCCAAGGTGGCCCGGTAGCTGTCTTCTCACATCAGCTCCAACCAGTATCTCTAAAGCATTCACAGTGAGAATAGCAGTGACACTGAGACACAGCTCATCTGCAGAGTATCGAGGGGTGCAGGTCCCCTGAAAGAGGCTGGAGCACACACAGTTCCTCGCCCAGCTAGGGAGAGGAATCTGTGGGTAAGAATCTACTAGGAGCAGGAGAGAGCAGAACTGAGCATGACTGGGTCTTCCCTGCCTCTGGGTCTCACATCCCTGACACCCCCTGCTCTTCTGCTTCTTCTGAGGTGGCCAGATGTCACTGGTCTTTCCAGGTATCCCTGGGAATGTGGAGCACCCAGAGAGGCCTGGACAGTGGTGGACATCAGGGATTCCCAGCTCCTCTGGTTGCAGGCCTCCAGGGTCTGCAGTGGGGCAAGGCAGGGTCTGGAGACGCAGTCAATGCAAGAAGGGGTATCTGCCTGACAGCCCCATCCCTGCAGATTTTGATGGCTCCGTAAAAATGTCTCCTCACAAACTGTCAAAGTGTCACACATTAATTAACTGTTAGCTGGAGTGACTCAGTGTGGCGAGGGGTGGGGAGAACGGCTCCAGTGATGCCAAGCGGGGTGCTGTTCTCTGCACGCACTGCCTTTTGATTAAAAATCCTCAGCGCACCAACACTGCGAGGGAAGGGGCCCGTTGCTGGGGCCGCTCACGTGCACAGCAGAAAACGGCGGGTGGCAAGCAGGTGGAGGGGGTGGGGCCCAGGGCCCCCTCCCTGGTAAAGGAACAAGGTGGGGAGAATGAAGCCTCTAGAAATTGCTCAGAAGACCTAAATTCAGAACAGAGCCCACAAACTGGCAATGGTTTCTTTTTTCTTCTTTATCCCTTTCTCCCCCTCCTCAATTTTTCCCCACCAAAAGAAAAAGAATTGGAGAGTTTAGCTTGGTTCACTCTGGGGGGCAAGGCAGGTCACCTGAGCCCATGGAGGCAGCAGCTCACTCAGGCTCACTTAGCTGCCAATCTGTCACTGGCAGGAGCCAGGAGGAGAGGGAGAGCTGGGTCTCAGACCAGCCTCCTTGACCTTTACTTTAATTTCAGGAAAGAATTGAGAAAACAAGCTCTTGAAAGTCAAGAGGGAGACAAATCCTGAACCTTATTGCTCTAGAAGGAGGGAAAACAATCCTGGCTGGCAGAAAATTGCTCTGCTTTATGAAAAGACATCCTTGTTCATAAACAGAGACGGGGTCCAGTCCCCATAACGGCATGATCCCATCACACTGCTGGAGACCCTCAGGAAGTCTTCAGCTCCAGCAGGCTAGGGCCAGAGACACTCCTTCCCTAGCTGACAAAGGAAAAAGAAGACCCTCCTGCAGTGGAAGACACAGGGCCAGTGAGATTGAACTTCATGACTCCCACGCAAACACAGATATGGTGTTGGGACCCCTCCAAAACAAATTGACAGTAAAACTTCACCCCAGGAATGCAATCAGCAAAATCCAGATTGCAGAAAATGCTGCAGAACCAATGGGCTGCTTTCTTCCAAAAATAAATTACAAGGAAACAAAAAGGAGATGGAGGGGCCCCTCTAGAATAAAAAGAGCTTTGAGGCTGGTTCTTTTAACCAATTGCAACATGTGAGCCTTATTTGGATCCTGATTCAAAGAAACCAGCTGTTAAAAATCAGTGACATTTCTTAGACAATTGAGAATCTGAACAGGAGGCTTTTGATATTGGGAGCTACTAATAACAACTTCTAGGTGTGGCAGGAGGATTCTGGTTAAATTTTTCCTTATCTTTAAGAGATGAAATGTTTACAGATGATGAAATTATATGTTCTCTGGGATTTATTTGAAAATAATATGGGGGAGGGTATACAAACAAAATTGGTCATAAATTATGACTGAAACTAGGTGATGTATGTACCAAGGTTCATGATACTGTTCTTTCTATTTTTGCATATGTTTGAACTTCTTTATAACAGAGTTGAAAAAAAATCAAAGTTGCTCTTTAGCCATCACCTCCTTGCTCCCGCCCCCAACAAAAGGATGGGTACAAGCCAGTCTTCAAGCCATCTTTCCAATTCATTCCCTTGTTATAAAAGCAGTCTTCCTTTCCTTCCAATCTAGCCTGACCGAGGTCATTATACTGATCCTGTCCAATACAGATGGAGCTCTGGGATAAAAGGAGCCCTGGCAGCACCATCCATGGCCTGGGATCCCTTCTTAAAGATAAGTCAGTCTTGGCCTAATGGGTCATGTCCTCCTTTCACAGAAGATAGTGGCTTGGCCAGTAGGAACAGGAGGTGGGGTGTAACAGTCACTCTGATGATAAATATCACAGCTACTAAGTTCTTATTACATCCAGGCACTGTGTAAGGTGCTGTGCATTTATTATTGCATTTACTCTGTGCAACACTCCTGTGAGATTAGGTCTGATCCCCATGATGCAGGTGGAGAAGCAGGCACAGAGAGGGCAGGCTTGGGCAAGTACTTAACCAGTGGACTTGGTTAAAAACACAGGTCCATCTTCATCCAGAGCCCCAACTCTTCCTCATCCAGGGTAGGAGGGAGGAAGGTCTTCTAGGCCCTAGGTCCAAGGTGCACCTGCAGAGATGGATGCCTCTGGTGAACTACAAACACCCTTGCTTCATAGGTGTGTCCAGAGCCTCACCCCACCGGATTGTTTGGTAACTACAAAGCCCAAAAGGAACCCTCACAGCTTGCAAAAAAGAGAAATTTTTATCCAAGTTTTTGGATGTTTATCAAAACATGAAATGCTTGGGGTTTTCAGGGAACTAGCAGGTTGCTCTGATAAGTAAGCTCCAGGGACCACTGGACACATTGGATTCCAGGAGGAACCCCGAAGCATTTGGGCAGGAGCTGGGGTCATGGGCTGGGGATATAGCTCAGTTGGTATAGCGCTTGCCTCGCATGCACAAGGTCCTGGGTTCAATCCCCAGTACCGCCAAAAAAAAAAAAAAAAAAAAAAAGAGCCGGGGTCCTGCTCACCCTCTCTCAGTGCCAAGGCAGGCTCTGGGCTCTTCCTTCAGGCCAGTTCTTTCTTCCAGTCCCTGGAGTGTGACTGTACCACTGCCCAGCACTCTGAGCCTGGTCCCCTCACCCTGCCTGGGCTCCTGCCTCCTCCTCACATAGAGGAGGGCAACATGTGCATAGTTCAGAAAGGAGCAGGGGAACAGAGTCTCTGTCCCACCAAAGGCTGGGGGCACAGAAAAAGCTTCTCTTCTCCCAATTCCCACTATCTGAGGATTTCATAAGCATTGCATATCTAGAATATAGAGGAGTAACTTCTTTCTTTCTATCCCAGAAATTGAAGGAGAGGAGTCAGTATAGACTGGTTTTGTTTTTGCTTTTGTATCAGACAGACAGAACTTCATTCCATTTCACCTCCAGAACGTGCTAGCAGTGTGGCTTTGACAGTGCCATTACTCTGGGCCTCAGTTTCTCATCTGTAGACTGAGACAATCACCTCCTCCTCATTGGAGAAGTTGTGAAATTAACTTAGAAAAGGGGACTCAAGGGGCCAGGGGATTGATGCTCAATAAATGGCAACTCATGTCATTAAATGGGTGCAACAACTGCCAGAAACATGGAGCTGGGCCGTGAGGGTTCCAGGCAAAACACAAGCTGGGATGAGGGGTGCTTTGTTTCTCTGTGACCCTCCAATCATCCACACACTCCAGGAACTACATCTGTGAAGCCACATAGCTCCCACCAACCATCCCTGAGCTAAAAGCCCTGAGATGTTGGAGCACTTGGTAAGTGACCTTGGTGTCTGCCTTGAAGATCTGCAGCAATCTTGGCACTTCCCTCTAAATCTTTGACAAAAAGGATCCCTACCTGGAGCCCTCCTGGTAAATTCTAAGGACACAGGAGCTATGCCACATCTCTTCCCCTGAGGGCAGAGGTTAGGCAGGCAGAAAATATGCTAATGCTTGGTACTCTGTAAGGTAGCAGGCATCATCAGCTCTGGATTAGTTTATCTAACTGTGGGAATGTCTGACATGCACAAGGATAATCCCATTTCCTTGCAAGAGCGGCTTCTCTAATTCTCAGTTGAATAATTAATTGTCAATAATAAGAGCTCTCATCCTAATTTCAGAGAGTAGTAGAAGAAGCAAGTAAAATGGTATATTTCAAAATGTCTTGGAAACTCCAACGTCATATAGAAAATGTGGTATGCTGTTACCATCCTGGTTCAGACCCTCCTTTGGCCATCTACAAATCATTGGACCAACATCTCACTAAGGATCCATGTGGCTGATACCATTCACTTGCTGTTTGCCTTTGTTCTTGATACTTAATTTACTCTGGGTCTCTTTTCCTCTTAGATGTATTTCTAAACCCTGAGAGGCAGGTTATCTCTAACCAGTGTTTATCTTGGCATCTCCAAGAAGAATACCAATTTGATAAGTGCTTAATGAATGTTTTTGGTGCTGGTGGGATCTCATACTATAGTACTTGTCCAAAAGGACAGGTCTAAAAAAGGGTGAGACCACCTTCCTGATTTTTTTTAACACTAAATGAGATACATGAGGCTCTTACCACAGTCTTTGGGCAAGAAGAGGCACTCAGTTGCCCCTATTCTCTTGGTTGATAATGTCAAAAATACAGAATATTTTATTTTACTGCTGGAAGAAATTTTAGGAATATCTAATCTAGTCTCTTCATTTAACAGATTGAAAAACCAAGAACAGAAAAGTGAAAGGACACATCCAAGTTCACAGACTAAGTAGCCTCAATAACCAGGACTGCAGTTAGGTCTCTAGACAGGTCCCCTACTTTATCCCACAGGGATCTCTGTCTGGCTCAGAGAACTGGGCTCAGTAAATGGCAGGTGTCTGCCAGCACCCTGGTCATTAGCTTTATCATCATCCTCTGCATCTTCAAAGAAATTAAGTCAGCTAAAGGAAAACAACCCTGGAGCCCCCGCAAGTGCCTCTCTGAATCTACCCTCAATTCATCCAACTGCTGTGTGTACTCCTCGCTCACAGACCTGTTCCCCTCAGAGATGGGCAGCAGCTGACATTCGGGAATGCTGCATACATACACAATCTGCACCTGGCCTGTTCATTGTGTGGCTTTTCTTTTAACCTTTTCTCTTAACCTTTCCTTATAAGGGCTGCTTTCCAAGCCTGACACTCTCCCCTCTCTGTCCCCTGGACCTGGGTGAAGGCATCGCCCGCAGCTTGTGTGCTTGTGAACAACCTGCAGACATTCAGAGAGCAGCGCAGCACCATGACTCCTGGAATGCTACTTTATGGAATGCTGCTTCTTGAAACAATTTCTTTAAATGGCTTTCTGTCCTATTCTTCCCCAGGAGCTTGGGGAAAGGGCCAAACCCTGGATTTGGCACTCAGCAGCCTAATGTGCACAATGACAGAACAACAACAGAGGCAAATAATCCAGATCCTGGAGTGCTTCATTAGATGGAAAGATGAAAGGGAATTCCCAGGCAGGAGAGCCCCTCAGCCACAGACACAATGGGTGGGACCAGGGACCCTACTCCTATCAACATACTGTACCAATCAACATACTGTTTCCTGGAGACCCCCTTATGGTGACGGAAAGAAGAAAGAGAAATGGAGAAGGTGCCCCTCGGGAACACCCTAGGCTGGAGCTACCACATTGGTTTCTGATCTGAGAATTTCTGAGGTAGAACATAAACACTTTGGTCTTATCTTGAGCTCCTGGGACACAGATGAGCTAAGTTTTCTGAGCCCGTCATGGCAAACAACATAATGTTGCTAATCAAACTTCCTGTGCGCCCACCCAATTTTATAAATCAGCCCTTTGATGCACTAAGTGAAGATGAATTAGCAGTAATGAGGCTGTGACAGCTCCCTGAGGCACCGGCTGATGAGAGCTTTGATGGCTGTGGCAAGAAGGAGGGGAAGCTCCGCGCAGGCATCAGTACGAGCTGCTAAGTTTGTGCAAATAACCCTCCAAAGCCAAGGCACCTTGGCTTCATCTGTGAATCATGCACCTCATGCACAAAGTCACCATTCCAAGAACTTGAAACCTCTGCATATCTGAGAAACAGTTTGCAATCTTCCTACAATGAGCCACATGCCATAAGATCCCACAGTAGCAACTTTGGGCAGTAGCAACACAGAGTCAATCCATGGTGTCTCAAGGGAAAAATAGAGGCCAGTGATGGCAGGCTAGTAAAATCCTTATGTGCAAGGATGCCTACTACATAATTACAATCTCCACCAACCCAGCAACAGAGACTCGCCACTGTTGGCTAATCCTCTTGATAGCCAGCAGTTGCCAACCTGTGGCCTATGGACATTGGCTTATCAGTATATTTTGTTGGATTCACATGGCACTGTGGGAAAACTGGAATTTATTGCCAGTTTTTAAAATTGGAGATTTAACATTACAATACAGATCTCTAGCTTCTTTTATAGAAAAATATCATAAGTTTTAGAATCACTGGGTCAACATTCTTGCATGGCCATAATGAGCTGGGGTTGGACAGGAGCAGTTCCCTTCTCACAAGGTGCACATGGACAAAATCTGGAGGAAGGGGCTGTCTTCATTCAAGCAATGCGGGAAGGGGAAGGAGCTGCATCACTACTCTATGCCCACCTGCTTCATTCTCCCCAGTTGCCACAGCTCTGGAAGATGCAAGACCCCAGGGCTTCCTGAGAAGTCCCTCCCTCTTGTAACCACATCCAGTCCCAGTAGTCTGGGACACAAGCTCTCACGTTTGTCACAGTCCCCATCAGGCCTTATAGCCCTATATCCAAACTGGCTTCACTTCATTTACATTTACTGCCAGGTCCCAGAAGGTATTTAGGTCTGTGTCCCTTGTTTTATGATGGAGATAAATGAGCTAAATTATGTTGCTGAACTACAAAGGCAGTGTGTGAATGAGTCCCTCTCATCTGGTCCTCACCATTCTGGGGTGGCAGCAGGAGGATGAGCTTGCATGGAGCTGGGGAGGCTTGAGGAAACTCAGTGTCTTCTGGACATGGTGGTGATGTTCTATGCTGCCCCAGTCCTGCCAAGAGACTCCAGCCCTCCCCTGGGAGGCCCGTCATACTGTTTCTGAAACACTGGCTCCCTAGGGCCCTTTTCCTTTCCTGACGATATTCAAAGTGACGCCATAAAATATTCTCTCCCTAAAGGTTGTATTTGCTCCAGACTGTCTATGATTGATCATCTAATTACATTTGTGGTCAAAGAAGTGATCATCTCTTCTGCAATTGGGGTGCACACCACAGGTTGAAACAAAACACTGCATCTTCCTGATTGGAGATAAACTGAGGACTGGCCACGTGTATCTGGGGGAGGTACCTACCTGTTGTCTTCTCTGCTCTCCTTACTATGTGCACTCTGAGCCCCTGAGGGAAGGCTGACCTCTTACCCCACATCCTCCTTTATCTGTTACTCTAACAAATATGCTGGTTTGTCACATAGTACAGCATCCCAAGGGTTCTTCTCCTATCCAGGATGGAGGCTGGTGATGGTAAGCAATTGGACCCAGCGATGGCTGGTGCTCTAACTTCCATGTCAAAGAACAACACCCCCCTGAGAAGGCTTATTTGTATGCTTGAGTTGTTCAGGAGAATGATGCCAAATTCCTTTCTTACTATGGTCTCTATTGCCCATCAAGGGCCACCTCCTTCAGGAAGCCTTCAAGGATCTTCCCCAGAACAAAATCACTTATTTATTCCTCCATGTCTTAGCACATGATTTGTTCTTCTTGGCGTTTTGATATCAACATCTGCATGTCTGTCTCTTCTGTCTCCTGTGTTTATTAATGGCTAGATTTGTTTCTTATTCATGTGTAGCTCCTTCGGGGACTAGTTCATGCTGGCAATAGTGGAAGCTCAGCAATGACAACCAAATTGAGATGAAAGACCACACACATTAGAAGCTCTCCAGTGAACTGATGGTTGGCATATTGTATTAATGACTGCTGTCCAACCATTGCTTCAGGAAAGGGTGCTGACCAATGCCCATGGCATATGGCATGTCCCCTAGGAGAATTCACAGCTCTGCTCCTCCTCTCAGATACCCAAAGAGCCATCAGCTGATTACCTAGTTAGGTCTGCCACAAACCTGCATATACTAGGTGCTCTCATAACTGCCGTTGATTAGTTTGCTATTTCATAAACAGTGAAATGTGAGTACCAAATTGCAGTATCAACCCACGAAAATGAAGTGGAATGCATTGGGGAAATATTTTGATAAAGAGAAATTGCAAATCAAATTTTTGTTAATTGAAAAAAGACTGAAAAGAACAATAATAAAAAAGAAAAATTGCTAAAAAACAAAGAATTCTGACTAGTTATGAGATAGCTGTAAAAATTCTTTAAAAATCAAAGCTCCTATACTTAAAAATTTTTTAAATTTAAGTCATTGCTCTGCTTTAAAAAAATAAACCTGTAAGTTTCAGAAAAGCATTATGAGTATGCTCATGCAAATAAGATGAGGCAAAACTCCAAACAATGGATCCACAATCAAAGAACTGACCCAGGAGATAAACAAAACGTTTGGAAAATGAATGTAGTTGAATGTTCTAAGGTAAAATGAACTGTCTGAAGTTTTGTTTGTTAATGAGCCCCTCTTTAAAGACCTTTTCCAATTGTTCAATCAACCATAGAGCATAAGAGGGCTTCTACTGCACTGTGTGGCCATTAAAAGACATTAGCTTTTTCTGTCTGCTTTTGGTGTCCCAAACAGGGCTGTCTCTTCCTTGAAAAAATGACAGGCTTATGCTTTTATAATCTGCTCGCCTGTTCCTTGAACTCTGTGGACCATCTGTAAATGGTGGCTGATGAGGATGGTGATTGCTCATTTACTTGGCAGAAGTCATCAATCCCCCATTATGCAGCAGTTATGAGGAACTGTGGGTACAACACTGAACAAGAGAGGCGAGCCCCTTGTCCTTAAGAGAGTCACCATTTAGACAGAGTGACTAAGCACAGTTGGACAGGGTACATAGAGAAGAGGACCCACATTTTGCAGAGGGGAGGTAGCATGGCTAGTCCAACACACCAAACTTTAACTTACTGTCACTTTTGTTGCTGCATACATAGGATCTTTCAGTCCGGGGCACAGATTTTTGACAGAAGCAAAGGCTCTGGGAGTAGAGACACATAAGAAAGTGGACAAGTATCAAAGCAAGACTGCAAAACTTAGTGCACCCACTCTATCACAAATGCTTAAACCAAGTGTTACATTCTGCAAACGCCTGACCTTCAAAAGTCTCAAGGTCATGAAAGACCAGGAAAAACTGAGAAGCTGTCCAGGCATGACAGCAAAACTGGTTTAGATCCTCGACCAAGCAAAGGGCAGTGATGGAAACACAGCACAGTGCACATAAAACCTGCCTTTTCATTAACAGTGTTGAATCTCTGCTGCTTAGTTTTGACAACTGCACTCTGGTTATGTAAATGTTAATATCAGGGGAAGCTGGGTAAAGGTATTCGGGAGCACTCTGAAGTATTTTGTAATACTGTGTAAGTCTAAAATTATCTCAAATTAAAAAATAGGCACCTTAGAATGGTCAAGTAGGAGGCCTACCCAGGTGCCTGTGTGAAGGAGCTGGGTCAGTGTCTTGGACTCTCCAGGCCTTCCCTAGGCATCCTGTTCTCCTCCCACCTGTGGGCTTCTCCTAGGCAAAAGGGAGGAGGTTCCCTTCTCAACCATCCGTGGAAGTAACAAATGCACAGTGTCAGTTGTATGTCAGGCATGGTGTTGGCCTCTGGTTCAAGGGGCAGAAGGCAGAGAAGGAGAGGAAAGTGAAAATCTGTCAATTGATCAATTTTTAATACCAGTCATTTTAAGCACTGACTGTATTCTGGTATCCTGTATTCTGAGTATCCTAGTGATACTCCTAATCTAGGTACTCTCCTTTGATCCTCTAATGTTTCCATTTTTTCAGAAGGCTTTAACAATTTATCCACAGTCCTAGCGTCTAGTGGCAGGAGCAGGACTCTCACAATGTCAGCCTGTCACATAGCCAGTGCTGGCTGCAGAGATGCTGGGAGAGGCATGGCCTTGGAGGCTCCTCGCAGTCACTGTTCTTGAGCTGCCAGAGGCCTGAGTCTGTGAGCTCCGGTGAGTTGCCTGTGGTCTGACACAAAGTCTTTCTCTCTGCCTGATCCACACTCATGGCTTTCGGCCAGACTTCAGTAGCTCCTTTTGGGACGCATGGACTCCTCTGCATGTGAGTGAAGTGAGTGGAGGGTTTTCAGCTCTACCTACCCACTCATCCCTCCCAGAGTCTCTGATGATAGCTAAGATGCAGTCCACAGAGCTGCTCCCTCAACCCAAGGTCCACGGATCCCATTCTTAAATTACCAGGACCCTCATCATCCAAGTGCTTCTTATAGTCATTGCTGCTAAGAAGGCCAGTTCCTACTGCCTGTCCTTAGGGTTGGACATGGGACTGCCACCAGCAGTACTACGGAAAACAGACTCTCATTCACCAGAATGGCAACACTGATAGTACCTACTGTTTGTTGACTGTTAACCATGCACTCAAGGCTGTGTCACCTGTTTTACATATCTTTTTTCTAATTCTGAAAACAACCTAAAGCAGTAAATATTACTGACTCTTTTAATACAGATGAGGGAGTGAGGCCAAAGGTTCAGAGACCTGGTATGCCTGGCAAGAGGCAGTGCAGGGCTGAAGCTGGGGTTTGTCTAGCAAAGCCCCCCTTCCCCTGTGCACTAGGCCCCTGTCAATGTTGTAGGAGTGCAGGACAGGTTATTTGGGAATATTTTAACCATATTACTGCTAATCTTCACAATAATCCTACAAAGTCAACACAATGACCCATTTTGTAATATAAATTGGTGCAAGTAGTTGAGAAAAAAGGAAAAGAAACCCTTAGCATTTGCCTGTGCAGTGTAGGAATTCATGATGCTGATATAGCCACTCCTGGAATGAGCTGCTGCTTTCTCCCACCTGTCAGCCCCCTGAGAAGCTGAATAACCACGCAGTTAGTAAGTGACAGAACTGGGGTTCAGACCCAGGCTCCTCTAGCTCTAACACCCATGTGCCTTCTGTCACCATCAGAGCCAGGTCCCACTAGCCTTGACCTTCTGGCAATGTACAGATAGGAGAGAAGCCCTCTTAAGATGTGCGGTCATAATGACACCATTTAGGTACCAGGTGTTTGTGCCAAGTGAAGATGATGCTGCCAGCCACACTGAGGCAGAAGTCTCTGTATTTCTAAAGTGTGAGAGGTTTGCAAGGAAATGCACTTTCCTTCCCATCTGCCTGCCTGGCTGCCACACAAGCTGATCGGCTGGCATAACATAGTCCCTAACTGGCTGCCACGGGCCTAATCTGTGGCTTTGACCCAAAAGCAAAGTTAGCACACAGCCAAGAAGAGGGCTGCACAAATGCTAAGCAAATACAGATCTGAGAAGAAGTCCCCTGGGCACGGGGAACTGATCCTGTAGCACATCACAGTCCTTCCCAGCCTGCCCCACGTCTGCCCCAGCCTCCACATACCCCAGGCCTGGACTGAGAGGGGAGGGGTGAGAGCAGGAGACCTGCTGTGCTGGCAGCCACACCCTGCTCCTTTGTGCCCACAGCCCTTCCCGCTGTGGCTGCACTTGGAAATTTGCAGGCTTCATGGAGCTGTTTTTAAGTTATAAAATCTTCACC
The DNA here is from genome assembly GCA_020662805.1 of Glaucomys volans. Taxonomy (NCBI): domain Eukaryota; kingdom Metazoa; phylum Chordata; class Mammalia; order Rodentia; family Sciuridae; genus Glaucomys; species Glaucomys volans. The sequence continues at coordinate 222,643 of JAJEJO010001345.1, read as the reverse complement.
CTTCCTGCACCTTCCTGGGCATGCTCTTTCTGGTTTCCTATCGAATTTGTGATTTCTGGCACAATCTTGTATCACAGGATGCCTGGTATGAATGTATGGAAGTAGCTGTGAGAACCAGAACAAGAAAACTTTGCCATTATTCAAGGCTTCCATACCCATCCTAGAAAAAAAGAGAAATGAAGGTGCTGCTGCTTCTTCCAGCACTCACAGAGGACGTGAGTCAGCCAGCCGGCAAGCACACTACTCACCTCGCATACAAACAGCCAATCACAGGCTCAGTGGGCAGCGGGAAAGAAGGCAGAACCCTGAGACACAGAGGCACACAACACAGAGAGATGCAAGGGCAGAGGTGTGTGGGGAAAGAGCTTCCAGCCAGCAGCCAGCACCCAGTTCTGGCCCCAGCTCTGCCCACCTCAGCTATGTGGCCTCAAGCAAGTCACTGACTGGTTCTCAGTTCCCTCTTCCTCAACAAACACGCATGACCTCATTAGAGGACCTGCAAGGCTTTATTCTCCCAGTCCTAGATCCAGTCCTACCGTGAGGTGCTCTCCAGCCTTATCCATGCCCAGGGCCCAGTGGTCAAAGGAGGAGGAGCACCCAGGCCCTCCTGACCTGTCATTCAGTGAACACTTGTCTGTTGTGGTTATATACCTGTAAAACAAGCATCTGTGCCCATAATGGGAGTATGGCATCAAGAAAAGAGGACAGGAGGCTTCTGGGGTGGGCCTAGCAGCAAAGAATGTGACCAGAAGAAATCAGACCAGAAGAAAGTCATATCATTCTGTCAGGTGCAGCCAAGAAACAGGGAGTTAGTGAGTGAGTCACCAGGAATAACAAGCTTGGAGAGAGACAGGAAGATGCAGAAGTCTCATGACACTCTTCCAGTGGTAATGAGATCCCTAGTCCATTGACCAGCAGAACATCCAAGCCTGGAAGGAACAATGGGCAAGAGGGTGTAGCCTCAACCTGGGCATCCTGGTCTTGAAAGTGCCCAACCAGCAACTGTTTCTAGCACCCCAGCCCAAACCAACTGTGGCTGGAAAAACGCCTGAGCACTGGGGACTCCCAGGTTATTCTGGGAACACAGAGGCTGCTGGCTCCCTCTCAGATCTGCTCCCCACTCTAATGAGCCCAGGAGTCACTGGGCTCATTTTCCTCTCTGAGGGAAAGGACATCTCAGTGATTGCAATGTGCTCCTTTGCCAGCAGCATCAGTCCATTCCAGCCCCATCCTCTCTCCATCCCAGCCCTAGGCAAGGAAGAAGGAACCAGAGGAAGGCAGAGCTGAAGGGGGCTGGTGTTGCCCACCATCCTCGCCCAAGGGCGGGGGCAAAGCAGTCTTCTCTGTCCCTTCCTCAAGTCTGTTCTTGTTTCCAGGGCCAGACAGCATTCAGGTTCTCCCAAGGTGGTAAGGCTGACTAAAGAACAGGGTAGTTCTAGGGCTGTGCCACACTTGCCCTGCACAGATGAAACCAGGCCCAGAGGCCCAGAGCCTGGGTGGAGGAGATGGGAGGAGTCAGGAGGATGCTAGAATCTGGAGTCTCTGCTCCTCCTCCTATCTTTATCCTTACTTCCTGGCCATTCTTCACATGCCATCCAAGTCCACTTCCCAAAGCTGTGGCTTTAGGCTTGTGTCAGCACCTTGCTCAAAATACAGTGAAAGACAAAGTTCACAGTCTTTATCTCTATACCTTCCACCTTCCAAAATTAAGCCTGCTGCTCTCCCCCTGTGGAAAGGCAAGGCCCAGGCTGAAATTGGTTCTTTTTTAGTCTCTTCATACCTCCATGCTTTGCCTTGTCCTCCCCACCCCCTCAACTTTGAAAGTCACTTTTTTTCCACCTGTCTCCATTCACAGCTGTACAAATCTACCTGTCCTTCAAGGGGCAAAGCCTACCTCCTAAAGGAGATCTTCTTTTCCATTTGCAATCCAGTAGTCCCACAGGGGAGGCTTAGGTGAGGTGACATGGTAAAGCTAATGCAATCTCGGTGGGGTGAGAGGGGAACTGAGATGCCTTGGAAGTGAAGTGGGTGAGACAGGAAAGGTGTGGCTCTCATGAAGTTCAGGCATGTCAAGCATTTGTGCTAAGTACAGGGGTATCCTTCCAATGGGAACAGATCACTCAAGCCCAGGGAAGTTTTGAAAAGCATGATGCATCTTCCCATGGAATACATACCATAGAAGGTGCTCAGTAAAACATGATGAATGAATAAGGTCATGCTAGCAGAATGACAGCCTGCTCCCCTCGAGATGATGTCTGCTATGGGAGAATTACTGTGGCACTAGCCAGGATTTGAAACTGGAGTAATAGTTGAAGCAAGAGCAGAAATGGCTTTCACATCTGGCAAGTGAATAGACTCAGGCAAACCAGACTGGTCTTAGGAATTGAAGGCAGAGAGACTACCAGAGAAGTGAAAAGTCAACCCAAAGTCAAAGCAAGATGGCTGGAATCCCAGGAAGAAATCTGGGGGCGGTGTTTAGCAAGCTAAGACTCATCCCTGTCAAGGGGAGAACTGATTGCTCCTTGAGCTATGGCTCAGACAGGCCCCATCCTGCTTGATGATCTTGTCTGCACAGCTATTATCTCTTCACATTGTGTACATATCTATCCAGCAATGCCCCCAGCTCTTGGGGGTCCCTTGAGGGTGAAGTATCAGGAAAGGGTGAGTACATTGGACAGAACAAGCCATGATAATTGCCATGAGAGTGTGCTAGAACATCCAACATCTCAGAAGAAGACAGAAAACTGTGTTTTATTTTAAATCCCCTTATTTTTAGATGCTGGCAACTAACTCATCACATCGTGCGAGCCAAACCAGTTCCATGGGTCAAATCTAGCTTGCACCCTCCATTTACACCAGCTAAAACACCAAATCCAAGCAGCCATAGCTAGAGATGCCACTGTACTTTCCAAAGTCCTAACAACAGCTCTTTGATCAAGCAAGGCAAAAGCCCTCTTTAAGGGCTGAGGAAGCTGACCCAGAAAGGCTTATTAATATTGCCTAAGGTCAAGTAGCTAGTTCATAGCAAGTGATCAGAACTTACATCTCAACACTCTTGACTGTAGATTCTTCCCCCAAATTCCACATTGTCCATTCCACATGGACAGCAGAGCCAGAGCAGTTGTGAGAATAGTCTGAGACATGTGTCATTGGCTAGTTGATTATGGTCCTTTAAAGAGAAGTGGTCTGGAGGCTGAGGCAGGAGGATCACAAGTTTAAAGCCAGCCTCAGCAACTTAGCAAGGCCCTAAGCAACTCAGTGAGACCCTGTCTCAAAATAAAAAAATAAAAAGGGCTGGATTTAATCCCTGGTAAAAACAAAACAAAACAAAAAACAAAAGAGAAGGAAGAGGAGGAGGAGAGGATGGGTTATCTTCTGAATTCTCAATCTCTACAGACAGAAGATTCCTAGAACAAATGAATAGAAGTATAACCTGAATCACTAGAGAGTTACAGACCTCTAACAATTTCTAGGCTTGAGCCAATTTATGGATGCAGAACCCCTGAATGAGGAGAGTCTGGGTCCTCTTGAAAAAAAAAAAAAAAAACTCTGCTACACTGATAAACTGACACTATTAACCTTCCTCCCAGACTTCCCCAAAACTCACAGTGTGACTGTGCTTTGCAAAAAAGGAAATAATCAGATTTGGGAAGATTACTAGACAGTTGCTCTGAAAGACACTAATTCCAGGAGACTCAGACCATACTGTGGTCTACCAGTTGGAGTAGGGACTTATGGAAATCAAGCAATCAATGATGTTTTACCCCAGGTCCTTTTCACAGTGGGTCCAGTGGGCCCCTGAGCCCCTCTGTGATTATTTCTCTCGTTCCAGAATGTGTAAGTGGAATAGAAATACTCGGCAACTTGCAGCATTCCCCATAGCACAGGACCAGCTGGATTCCTTTTAGTCGGTTGAGAAAATGTATCTGTAACTTGAAAATATAGCAGCAAACCCAGCTAAGGATCATCTGACTGGAGAGGATGAACTTTGTTTGCAGTTTGCCCTTCTAAAAGTTTGCCCTATAAGATAGATGTCAACAGGTAGAAACCTTGACAGCATGCCCATGATTTCTATACACCAGAGATGATCCCAAACTTAATGATTTTTGTTGCTCCATAAGACATTAAGAAGTTTGGTATCTAATTTAGGAATCTTATTCCAGCTTTCTTCCCCTGATGAGTGTGTGAGTGTGTGTATTACTTGTATTCTTTTTTGAATCCAGCTTTGTCAAAATCTTACTGGCTCCCCCCACTAATGAGTTAAAGAAATCTTTGACATGTAATCATTGGAGAAATAGGTTTTTAATCTTTTGAAAAGTATTTCTTTAATAATTTATAAGACTCAAAAAATAAAGACACATAGGAAAATTCAGGAGTTGGGGATGGATTAGGAGCCAAGTGGGCTCCAGGGTCTATTTCTTCTCCTCTCAGCCTGTCCACCAGCAGCCTGGGAGCCTTCAGGATAGCCTACACATGTTCTCCTCAAATGGGGCCTCATGCTTCAGGCTCTGCCACTGTGGCTACAGTGCTGCCCACACAGTGACAAGTGGCTGACTCCGGATAGCATATGAGACATAGGCACTTATCAGAAATTGGAAGCATGACCTCCTCTGGAGTCAGAGATGAAAACATGAGAAAGGCCAATGCTGGGCACCTGAGGGACAGGTAGATCCTCTGGGTACATACTGGGAAAATAAACATACGGGAAAGGCAGCAGCTGCTAGCACTTCTCCTGTGGCTTCCACGAGGTGTGTGAGCTTATCCAAAGCTTATTCCTTGCTCTCTAGGCCAAGGAGCAAGGAGTAGGGCCACTGATGGGGGTGGACTAGGGGTGTGGATGTGCCCTGTGGGTGGGAAAGAACACATGCTGATCCTGGTCAACACTCGGCTCCCCAGGGACCAACCAAGCACCACCCCTTCTCACCACTTGACATCCAATGGTGTCCTTCTCAGAACTGGAGCTGGCTGTCTACAGCACTTCACACCATACTGTGCATGAAGCTAGTTATGTTATTAGGAATTAGAAGGCCCAGATCTTTGTCCTGGCTCTGTGTCTTATTAACTGTGTGGTTGTAGGCAAGGCACTCATCTCTCTCTCCCTCTCTAAGCTCCAGTGTTATTTCCTACCAAATGAGAATAACAGCTGCTCTCTCTACTCCATGGGGCAGCTGCATCAAGCCTTATGTTCACATCCTGCTCTATAGATACAGTATCAACAATAAAACATTATGGGAAATGTTTAATTGCTGTCATTCCTTTTACTCACATGTGAAAGGGGGATGATGATAATAGTACTAACACCACTGGGGTAGTTGTTCAGATTGAGTTGTTGTAAAGATTAAACAAGATACAGTGTAATGCATGTTGACTGATTACTTCGATACTTGGTATACCATAAGAACTCAATAAGCGTTAATTGTCTTAACCGAAGATATTTTGAAGCAGTAGGATTCTTACCAAATGAGAAGTTTTGTAATTATGATTGTCTATTTTCTCCTATTATTCTGGTTTAGATATGTTAGTTTTGCCGCTTCAGGTAGATTTCAAGCTTATGAAATCATTTAACAAATATATCTGGAATGCCTTAAAAATGGCGGAAAGTGTGGGTAGCAAAATAAATGAGACATAGTTTCTGTCTTCAAGAAGACCAGAGCTCAGGGGGAGAAACAAGTGCGTAGGTAATTCACATGTCACATGATAGAGATGGAGCAGGAGGGTCATCTACCCAAGCTGGGATCTCTGAAGGCAAAGCTAGGCCACAAGATTTTTTTAAAAGTCCCCTCCCTAATCCTCTATACCTTCATCCTCTGCTCCTTGGACAGGGATTTGTACATAAGAGAAGGTCAATATATATTTGCTGAATTCACATGGAGAACTGAGTAAACTTTCTTAAGATCTAGGTCACCCAGAGTCCCTCTGGTAGGGGGAAGCAAGGAAGGGAACCAATATTTGCAGAGAACCTGACACATCCCAAGTACTGGGACAGGTATTTTACATATGGACCAAGGTAGTGTGCAGCAGATTGTGTGAATCTCTTTCCAACTCTGCATTCAAAGTGGCTGGGTTGGCAGCCTGGAGACAGCAGGATTTACACAATGAAATTGGCAAGTGCTACAAAGCAGAGCATTTTTTTTCTTGGAAAGCTGGTTGTTAAAATGTTTACCATGTACAACTACATAGGCCTCTTGAAATAACCTATTTTACAGATGAGAAATTTTCTCTAGATCACAGAGACCATAAAAAGTAGAAAAAGGATTTGAGATTTTCTGATTCCAAAGTCCTGGCTTTTCCCTTTGTAACTTGTGGCCTATCCATTCCCCAGTGGGTATCATCAGGAGTAGATTAGCACATTCTTTGTACCTCATCCCAGCTGAAAGGGAGAGAAGAAAAGCTTCATCTCTACTTAGTCTCCTTGTAAAAACTGGTGCTCTCTGGACCCAGGCCAAGGTCATGGAACCCCATATTATCTGCCCCTTTATTATCTACTTTGGAGCTCCGTGTTCAAGTCCACCAAGAATGAATCTATGACAAGATGCTCAGCCTCACTAATCATTAGAGATATGGAAATGGAGATTACAATAAGGTATCACCTCTTTCCGTTAGGATGGCCATTACTGAAAACAAGAAAGTAACAAATGTTGGCAAGGATGTGGAGAAATTAGAAATCTAAGTAGGGTGGGATTGTCTAATGGTGCAACTACTATGAAAAACCATATGGAAGTCCCTCAAAAAATTAAGAATGGAATTATATGATAATAAACCCACTTCTAAGGATATCTCTTAAAATAATCAAAAGAATCATGCACCTGTGTTTCATAATAGCAGAGGGAGAAGCAACCCAAGCATTCATTGACAGATGTGGAGTGTGTGTGTGTGTGTGTGTGTGTGTGTAAAGAGAGAGAGAGAGATTTATTGTTCAGTCTTTAAAGAGAAAGAAATCCTAATGGAATAGGACAAATAGTCCTATTCATCAATAGTCAATTGATTTTCAACAAAGGAGCCAGGAACACACAATAGGGAAAGAACAATCTCTTTAAAATGGTGTTGGGGAAACCAGCTATCCATATGCAAAAGAATGAAAGTGGACCCTTATCTCACCCCTTACACAAGAATTAACTCACAATGGATTAAAGATTTAAGTATAAAATCTAAAACTATAAAACCACTAGAAATAAGCGACAAGGCTTAATCTGAATGAATCAAGTAATGATTCCTTGCATATGTCCTCAAAAGCACAGGCAATAGAAGCAAAATCAGGCAAACAGAATTGCACAAAACTAAAAAACTTTTGCAAAGCAAAAGAATAATTTAATAGAATGAAGAGACTACTCACAAATTGGGACAAAATATTTATAGGTCATGTATCGGCTAAGATGCTTATCTCCAAATAAGGAACACATACTACTCCAAAATTCAAAAACAAGAAAATAAATAACCTACTAAGAGTGAGAAAAGGACCTGAATAGATATGACTCAGGAGGAGACATACAGAACTGGGGGAACAGCTCAGGGGTAGAGAGCTTACCTAGCGCATGTAAGACCTGGGATTCAATCCCCAGCAAAGCAAAAATATATAAATTGATTAAATAAAATGAAAAAGTGTTCAACATCACTAATAATCAGAAAATGCAAGTTAAAATCACAAAAGGGTATTACCTCACACTGTTAGAAGAGTTATCATCAGAAAGTTGAAAGACACAAATGTTGTCAAAGGCACCGAGAAAAGAAAACCCAGTACAGTGTTGGCAGATCAGCACAGCCAGTTTGGAAAACAGTATGGAGATTCCTCAAAAAACTAAAAATAGAACTGCCATATGATCCAACAATGCTACTTCCGAGTTTTTATTCAAAGGAATTGAAATCAGTATGTGGAAGAATGCCTGTACTTCCATGTTCAATACAGCACTACCACAATAGCCAAGATTTGGAAACAACCTAAATGCGCATCAACAAATGGAGGAATTTAAAAATGTGTTCTTTATACATAATGGCATACTATTCAGCCATAAAAAATAGTGAAATTATGTAATTTATAACAATATGGGTCAATCTAGAGGCATTATACTAAGTGAAATAAGCCAGGCTCAGAAAGATGAATATTATGTGATCTTAGTTACACATGAAATCTAAAATCTGAATGCAGATTTTTAGAGGGGCAATGGTGGCTAAAGGTTTCAAAGTTTTAGCTAAGCAGAAAGAACAAGCTGTGGCTATTTATTGCACAGCAAGGTGATAATAGTTAATAAATAATGTATGTGTATATCAAAATTGCTGTAAGAATAGATCTTAACTGTTCTCACCACAAATAAAGGATAGGTGCATGAAGTGACAGATACATTAAATGGCCTGGTTTTCTGATTCTGCAACATGCATATATATGTAGAGAAAAGCATCACATTGTACCCCATAAATACATAAAATTACTATTTTTCAATAAAAGTAATACTTTTATCAGCTCCTGTCAGCTGCTACAATGTGGATGAACCTTGAGGACATTATGCTAAATCAGGCACAAAAAGAAAAAATGTCATATGATCCATTTAATACGCAGTGTCTAGAATAGTCAAATTCATAGAATCTGAAAGCATGTTGGTGGCCAGGGAATAGGGGGCCAGGGAAACAGAGAACTAGTGTTTAATGGTACTGCAAGATGAAAACATTCTGGAATCTGCTGTACAGCACTGTAAATATACTTAACACCACTGAACTATACCTGTGGTCAAGATAGTAAATCTTGTTATTTATTTTTTTACCACAATAAAAAAATTTAAAAATGTGATTCCAAATGAAATTCACATCCCACCTCACCCCCTGGGGAAGAAAAAAGAATGAATGAACTGGGACACATGTGGGTCACCATGTGCATCATCGGAGGGGCTGCCACCTGACAAAGGAGCCACTGAGCCAAGAGACAGAGCTCAGGTGACCCAATCAGCTCTATAGGTGAGTTCTGAAAATACATGCATGTATTTCACTTAGCAATTAGGCATCTGTGCCTACTGTATGCAAATCATTTTGCTAAGATAGTGCTTCTCCTCAAAGTAATAGCCCAAGTGCAAGATGCAGATGAGTCTGTTGGCAGCTACTAGAAAGACAGGGCTACATTTGAATCCTGACTATGCCACTTCCTAGGATGAGTCACTCAACCTCTGTGAGGCTTGGTAGCCACATCAGATGGTATCTCTTCCCTCAGCGGACTAGATGATCAAAGGATATATGCTTAGTGCAGAGTGTGTAGCTTTGTGCAATGAGCATACTATATTCATTTGGCTACAGAAAGCTACAAGTAAACAGAAAGAAGGGTTGAGCAATAAAATACAATGGCCCTGTTCTCCTGTGCAGTGCTTCTTCATGGACTGTACAAAACTGAATATTTGTAGTCAGGAAACTTGACGATGAGTCTACAGGGTTTATAGTACTTCTGAGTTGAAAGAACACAATAGAATGGGCTCTACACCAGCTTGGCCTCACGTGCTCCAACACCTCCTGCTCCTCCTCCAAACTCCAAAGTTGGGTACCCCAAGACTGGGGTTTGGAATCACCCACCATCACTATCACCACTAGAACCAGCACCAAAGCATCTATAGACTTTCCTGGAACAAAAGTTCCTTTGCATCTAAAGAAAAAAGGGGAAAGGGAAGGGGAAAGGGAAGGCGAAGGCCCCGTTGACTATGAATGAAACCACTTTTCATGTAAAATTTCCATTTGTCTGTTTTGCCTCTTAGCTCCGTCTGCACCACAAAATCCAGGCCTCAGAAACATCTAATTTGTAAATTATGGGCAGTCCAAGTGGCAGCTGTCCAGGCCACTGGCTTGATGCTAATCCTGGTTCCTTTGCAGGTAGTGGTTCCAATCAATATTGGGCTCTATCATCCTGGCCCTGCTCATTAGAATCTGTGGCAATTACTCCCCAGCCCTAGAAGCTGAGATTAACAGCAGTATCTCTGATTCCTAGGGAATGGGACAGGACAGGACAGGACAGGACCCTGCTGGTCTGGGGAGGGCCACCAAAGACCTGTGCCTTCCTGGGCAGTGGGGAGGCCAGACTATTAAAAAAAAAAAAAAAAAATTAAAAGGGCAGAACAAGACTTTCTTAGCTTCCCTCCAGCGCCCAGCTAGCTGGTGACACAGCCAAGACCTGCAATTAGAAAAACAACTGCCTGAGGCAACAGCTTAGCTGGTTAAATGGTATCTAATGTGGGCATTCAGCAATTTTCACACATAAACATATATATTCCTGTAAGGTACACCTAGCGTGCAGGTTTTTTCAATCATAAGAATCACTTTCCAGGCATTACCTTCTGATAAATACTTTTCTCAGTATTTTCTTCACTTAAAGCTTTGACTCTCCTTGCTCCAGTCCACATGGACGATGTGGAGTGCTAGGGGTGGGCCTACAGAAATTACCCAGAAAACATGAGAAGAAAGGTTGTGTTCACTGTTTCTCAGTGCTTCCTATGGGAGATACAGCCCTTTTTGATGGTGAGGCCACAGGGTTCACCCTTGTGCTGGCATGTGGATTTACTGCTTCCTGCCAATGTGTCAGCTAAGATTACAGAACTAATTTATTTAAAAGGATGTGTGTAAGTAGTGATCTGCGGTCCAAAACACTGGGTGGCCACCACGATTTACACTGTGTATATCCCACCACAAGCAAGCACTGGCCATCTGTGAAGGAATGTGTGGTGGGTGGTATGTGTATGTGAATTGGCATGTATAAGCGTCCACTCCTGTGCACAGGACTGCAGGCTACACTTGCATGTTTAAAAAAGTCTCTAACTTACCCAAGTTGCAAAATTTGAGAATGTGTGTATTCATTTATTCCTATGTTTACTCCAGAAATGTTCAGGGTCTACTGTGCACTAAACAAGGGCAGGGAGAGTCCCTTACTGACCTCACATTTGGGGGGAAGGGATGCAGGAAGGAGAAAGAGGCAAATCATTATCACACATGCAGTATACATTATAATGAAAGTAAACATAACACATTGCAGTAGTTAATGTGACTCAGAGACAGGACGGCAGTGTTAGATCAGACTGAACGAGGCTCAAACATCAGTTTCAGTTCTTACCATCTGTATGGTTTTGAATTCAATTACTTAATATCTCTGAGTCTCAGTGTTCTCACCTGTAGGATGGCAATAATAATTCCTATTCTTTACAGCTATCACAAGGATTAAAGATAATGTGTATAAGGCAGATAATATAGTTGATATTTGGTGGGAGGTATTAGAGATTGACCCCAGGGGTACTTTGTCACGGAGCTACATCCCCAGCCCTATTTATTTATTTATTTATTTATTTACTTCCTTACTTATATTTTTGGATAGGTTCTTGTTACATTGCTGAGATTCTCATTAAACTACTGAGATTAACCTTGAACTCACAGTCCTCTTGCTTCAGCCTCCTGAGTTGCTGGGATTACAGATGTGAACCACTGAGCCTGGCTAATCCGTATTTTTAAATGGTAGATAGTGTTCACTTGGGTAAATTGAATACTACTACAAACAAGAAAGCATCTACCTGTAAATTAACATGTTAAAAGTGTATATGATCAACAAATATATGAAAAAATGTTCATCATCTCTAGCAATTAGAGAAATGCAAATCAAAACTACTCTAAGATTTCATCTCCAATCTGAATGGCAATTATCAAGAATATAATCAACAATAAATGTTGGTGATGATGAGGGGAAAAAGGTACACTCATACATTGCTGGTAGGAATGCAAGTCAGTGCAACCCTTATGGAAAGAAGTATGGAGATTCCTTAGAAAACATGGAATGAAACCACATTTGACTCAATTATCCCACTCCTCAGTTTATGCACAAAGGACTTAAAATCAACATACTACAGTGACGCAGCCATATCAATGTTTAGAGCAGCTCAATTCACAATTGCTAAACTATGGAACCAACCTAGATGTCCTTCAACAGATGAATGAATAAAGAAAATGTTATATATATATATATATATATATATATATATATATATATATATATACACACACACACACACACACGATGGAATATTACTCAACTTTAAATAAGAATGAAATTATGGCATTTGCTGGTAAATGGATGGAGTTAGAGAATATTATGCTAAATGAAATAATCCAAACCCAAAAAAACAAAGGTCAAATATTTTCTCTGATATGTGGAAACTAATTCACAATGGGAGAGGGGTAAAGGGAAGAATAGAGTTACTTTATATTAGGTAGAGGGGAGTAAAGGGAGGGGAAGGGGTAGAGGTGATAGAAAGGATAGTAGACCGGAACAGACATTATTACCTCATGTACATATATGACTACATGACCAATGTGATCCTGTAATATGTATAATCAGAAAAATGAGAGATTACACTCCATTTATGTATGATCTATCAAAATGTATAAATGCTTTCTACTGTCCTGTACAACTAATTAGAACAAATAAAATTTAAAAATTTTTAAAAGGGTATATGTTTTATAGCCAGGTTTATGACTTTCAAATGCTACTCTGGGTAGAGGGAGCTGGCACAGGGCAGCTGTTTGTGATCAAAGTGTTGACAATCAAATCCCATCACTTTAGAAATAAGGAATATGAGCACAAGAAAGTTTAATATACCTAGGTCACCAACTAGAGTGGGGAAACCAAAACCAGAACCTAAGATTCCTGACTCTTAACAGAGGTCCCTGTGTTTTAGTTTGCACAAAAAGAAAGCCTAGAAAATTAGCAGATCAACAAGAGTAGTACCAAAGTTCTGGAAGAAATATACTGGATTCTAGCTCTGCTTTTCATTTCTTTGCCTTTTGTGCCCATTCTATTAGGTCTTCCTGGCCTTTGTGTCTGGTGGTTAAACCTAGAGGCCATGATTAGATGCACTGTCAAATGTACTGTCTTTAGACAAGTTATTTTGTTCCATTGTTAGATCTCACCTTGTCATCTGGTCAGGCTGCTCCTAGGGCCAAAGTAGGCAGCAGCAATTTCAGGGGACCCTGCACTAGTCTCCTGCCCTCCTCAGCCAGCTCTAGCCCTGGCAGAGCTTGAGAGCTGCCATAGGCAGGCAGAACTGGAATGGGGAGGAAAGAATTGTGGTGATTCCAAGATGGGCAGACTTTCCTGGGCCACAGAGAGCCTGGACTGACTGTGATTCCTTCCTATGTAGACACCAATCTCCCAGCCTCCAAAAGCCCCTGGGGACAGAGACTCTACCTGCTGCTTTTCTGACCAAAGAATGTCCTGGAGACCCTCGGCCCTGGCCTCGCCTTGCTGCCAGCCTTTGGTGTGAGTTCCCTCCCTGGCTGGATGGAGCTTCACTGCACAGAAGAGGCACATGGACACTGCTGGCCACATACATCCCTGTCCCTGCCCTTTTCTCCTTTCTCCCTTACTAGGACCATGGACTCCTGTGGCTGTGACATTACCATGGAGACAGGGTGTGTGTCAGTTCTACAGAGGGCAGGTAGCTGCTCAACAATGAAGAAGAGATGGAAATCAGAGAATCAGGGGGGATCCAACATCCTGGGTGCTCAGGAGACCAGTGCAGGCCACCAGAAAAGTCCAAGATGGAGCCTCTGGGGCTTCAAGACCCATAGCTAAGCTGAGGACATCTTGGAAATCCCCTGCACCTCCTTCCTTGATACCCTCCCTCAACTGTAATGGTGGGAGGATTCACTTTTCAAACTCACTCAAGTCATTCAGCAAGTAATTACTAAGCATCTTCTGTGGACCAGGTTGTCACAGAGCAGCATCCAGGCTCTGATGGTCCAGCCCACTTGGGTGACACTACAGTCAGCTCCAAATATTGCCACACAATCTCTAAGGTAGGACCACAGGAAGAAGAATGTGCAGGATTCAGAAAATCCTCCCAGCATCACCTGCAGTTCTATGTCCTTGTGCACCAGCCAGCTGGATAAACTTAATGCACAGCACTGTTGGGATCCAGGATTTGTTTGGGGGAGTGAGTCCCTGCTAGCCTGTGAAGTCCTCTCTCCTCTCCCTCTGCATAGGGAATGCACATTTCCCCTCCATCCCCAGCAAAGCTGAACTCAACCAAGAAGTCTTCCTCTCTTCTGCCTCCACCCCAACCTCTTTACCACCAGACAGAACAGCAAAATGACTTCAGGAAATTCATTCTGTGGATGCTCCACTCTGCCCAGATGCACAAACTGTTACTATTATGACTATCACCTGGTGGAGATCTGCAATCCCCATGGCAGGTGGGAGCATATGGAGAAGAGCATTGCTTTGTGTTAGGTACACTGAGAGAGGACTCTGATTTCAGAACTTGGAAAATTTGTTTGGCCTACTGGAGCCTCAGGGTTTGCATCTGTGAAATGAGAGCATTAGACTGAGAACCTGGCCCATAGAAGGCATTTAATAAATGTGAACAACTCCAAATCTCTTCTTTACAACTATATAAAATACTTCACATTTGCATCCAGCCACCACATTCACTGGGCCTGAACCCAAGTGCCCCAGGAATTCAAGTTCCCCATGGGCCTCCCCCATCTGAAATATTTAAGGGACCCCCTTTCTTTTCCCCATCTACCTCCACACTCCTCTTACTTTTCACTTTTACTAACCATTGTGTCAGCAGGTCAGTGAATCCCTTTTAATCCTGAACTCTCAGTCATACTAATTGCTTTCTTTCTCGTCCTTATTTGCCTTCTAACTCAGGAGATGAGGATTCAGTTAGATACGTGGGCAGCTGTTCTCCATCAGGTGACTGAGAGGAAAATGCTCTTGTCCTGGTAGAAGCAAAAGATGCTTACATGACTGGGAAATTGTGAAGCAGAAAGCTCCCTGCCCTGGGTTGAATAATACATCCCACCCCCATTCATGTCTACCTGGAATAAGGTTAGAACATGACCTTATGTGGAAATACGGTCTTTGAAGAAGTAATTAGTTAAGTGTCAAGATGTGATCATATTGAATTAGAGGGGTTCAAGGCTTTGAGTGACTGGGCAGCAGAGCTACCAACATTCCCATTTTATCCCAGGAAAGCAGACTGGGCTGGTTGGTGCTCAGTGTATTAAATGATATGAAGTTCTTGGGATGTTGTATTATTGTCATTCATAATAACATCATAAGGTGCACTGATTACTTCCATATCATTAGTCAGATCTTAGGGACATTACCATGGAGCAAGGTGGGACAAGAGAAGGATGCTCTAATTTGATTCCTGGTATTCTAATAAAAAGAGGAGAGAGGGGAGACTGAGATACAGAGAGAAGAGGAAGGCAGAGATCAGAGTGATGCTGCCATGGGCCTCAGAATACCAGGAGCCTTGAGAAGCTGGAAGGGACAAAGAAGCATGCTCCTCTAGAGTTCTCAGCAGGTACAAGACCCTACTGGCACCTTGATCTCAGACTTCCAGTCTCCAGAACTACAAGAGAGTAAGTCTCTCTTGTTTTAAGCACCGAGTTTGTGGTACTTTGTTACAGCAGCCACAGGAAACTAATACCTTCCCCAAATTTATGTGGCCCTATAATATTTCAGGTCCATGACTATGAGCTCTTTAGAGGTTTTCCCACTTTACTTCTCCTCTGGAAGACCTCCTTGATGCCCTGGGCTCAGAAAAATCACACAGATTTGTAGCAATCATGCTCCATATGCTTTTGAGTAAATCTCAGCTTGCTCTGCAAGAGGGCAGGATTCATCATTGATTCATACATTCAACAAGCATTTATTTACATCCCACGACCTTTCAAGCATGTCCTAGGTGCAGGGCACAGGAACTACTCCTTCTCCTGTCCCCCCTTGCTGTCCCTAAGACAATAGGCAATTACAATACAGTTGCATTCAATCCTACATGGCATGCTAAAGAAATATAGACGGGGAGACCCCAGCCCAGGTAGGTGGAATGGAAGAAAGGAAAACCAGGGAAGGGTCCCTCGAAAAGGTGATGCCTCTGCCCAGTTTTAAAGACTTAGTCGAAGATAGGATAAGGTGAAGGCCTAGAGCATCCAGGTAAAGAACACAGCATATAAGAGGTTAGCTATGGCATGCTGGGTGCAGAGGAACAGCAAATGTCAACAGATCCATTTAGCTTCCTTCCCTATAACCTCCACCCTTTTCATCTCTCTCATCCACATCTTTACACCCACTCACCACCCAATTTTCTCCTTTCTTCTCCTCCTTCTCTCCCACCCTCTGTACATAGGGAGAGGAAAGTGATCTAGTGAGGGAGCAGAAGAGGAACACAACATGACAAAATCTGGAGGGGAGCTGTGAATCACATCACAGCAGCAGTTCCTGTCCTCCCAACCTCAACTGAGGGTGCCCCAGGATGCTGCTCACCCCAGCCCTGGCCCCTCTTACCATTGCCTCTGCCCATTGTTAAAGAATCTGTTCCTCTAAGGGCATGCCACCCACCCGTGGCCCCTCCATCCCTCTTTGTCACTGTCATCCTTAGATGCCTGGTCACATCCCCCTCACTGAAGCCTTTGGCACCTAACTCACTGTCTTTCACTCCAGCCCAAGTCCTGCCATTGATTTGGATGGAATCTATTTAAAACACCATGGCTTCTCAGCTCCTTGGCCTCCTTCACTCCTAGTATGTACTCCACTTCAATCACCTATCCCCAAGACGGCATTCAGGGCTCTGTCACCACCCATTCTGCTATCATGCCCTGTGACCATAATTGCTTCTGCATTCAGCTCAATCACTTGATTATGCCAGATAAACCAGTTCTTTGACCTCACCAACACCATGGACCTATGGATTCTTTTTCTTCTTGTTAATGTCCACTGCATATGGACATTAGCCTTACTACCTGGCTTACATTATCAACCCAAAATTCAGATGCTTTTATCAATATCCTTAACTTGCTTTATGGTCCTAAAATCATCCTTGGCTTCTCTCTTCCCCTCATTCTCCACAGCCCATCAACCACCAACTTCTGGTGAATTTTAACATGTTTCCGGATCTTTCATGGCTTCTTAGCTCCACTGCCCAACCTGCATCCAGGCCTCCAGCATCACTGTCTTGGACCACTGTAAACTTTCCTAGTTATACTTCTTCTAGGCTTGCTTCCTCTATAATCAGTTCTCCCACACAGCAGCTTCAGATATAGTTTTTTAAAAATGCAAATCAAGTCAGTGAAATTATTCTACCAAAATCCAACCATTCAAAAATGGCTCCTTAATTCCCTCAGGATGGAGATCATTGTTCCTCATAAGACTCACATTAGGCCATCTCCACCTCAAGTTCCACTCTTTAGCCACTGAGTTCCTTGTATACTCTATGCCCTATCTAGAGGCTGTGGACAATACAGTTTGGAGGAATCGCCCAAGGCCAGAACTGAGCTCTAGTCTCTTGCTGAGTGACACTGGATTCTTCAAGAATAACACTCTATGAGTCAAATACTACCATGTCCAGTTGTCTCTTCTGCAATAATGTCTCTCTTCCTTCCATAAGAGAGAAGAAAAAATTTGAAGTATAGATTGAAAAGCTTCCTAATAATTATGACAAAAATAATGAAAGAGAATGTTTACTGAGAGCTTGCCATGTGTCAGGTACTAGACCAAACACTCTGCACAAGTCATTTACTACACCCAAAACCCTATCAAGTATGTGCCGTGGTCATTCCTCTTTTATAGAAAAAAACAAAAACCCTACATCACAAAAAGCTTTTAGTAACTTGATTGTTGTCATACAACTTGTGAGTGGCAGAACAAAGATTGGGGCCTACATCACTCCAGTTTCCAAGTTCATCCTCTGAATCATGGATTACACTGAATAACTTAGATGGGCAGATGGTACACATCCCACTTTTTAAAAGTTCTCTTAGAAAAGATAGGTTTAAACTGTCACTTCTTTTGGCGGGCCTTGGGTAGAATGACACTTATTGTAACTTTTAAACTGAGGATCAACCCAGCTTCCCAAACTCTAAGTCCCAACTTCAAAATGTACAAACCTCACAGGGCACTTGAGATAAACCCCAGCAACTGTTCTATCCTGTGCATCTTCAGGTCCCCAAGATGACCTAAATCAATACATTTCCATGTGTTTCCTTGACAGCTCACCCCTTGTCTTCATCCCTACATGTGTGTCTAATTGAAGGAGGCTCCAACTATTCAATATCCTCCACTTTCATGTCCTACAGAAACAAAATTTCCAGCCAACCTACACTAGTCATGACTGAAGAAAGTCAGGTAGCTGACTGGAGACAAGAGAGGTGTGAAGCATCTTACTGACCCACTAGACCTGGGGGATGCCTCAGACACTGCCAGACACTTGTTGGACTTTGAGTGAATAGAGAGAGAGTGAGGCTGTGGGGAAGTAAGCTGTCATTCACCAACCCATCACTCACCCACTCACTCACTCAACAATTTAAGTGACTACCAAGTGCTTAGCATCCATTTAGGTTATAACAGGTTCCAGAGAAGCATGAGACAAATGCTCCAATTCAAGAACCTCATAGTCTAATGGGGAAAACAAGAAATGAAGAACAAAAGGTTAGCATTAAGATGGAAATATAAGAAAGGAGTACAAGAGTTGTCATAGGTCATGGCTCTAGTACTTACTAGCTCTGACTGAGCAAGTTTCACTTAACCTCTCTGAGCCTCAGTAGCCACATCTGCAAAATCAGAGTTATAACAGCTACTTCAATGTGTTGTTGTAAAGATCAATAGGAATGTGTGAAAGTTTTTACACTTCATTTATTATTGCCTTATGGGTTTGAAAATTAAAAGTGAGTTCCAAATATACAGTGTTATAACATTGTTTCATAAGGAATAAGACAATTATTTAAAATGCTTAAAAATGCATACAGACTAGATGATCCCCTATCTTTCCTTCATGTCTGTGCAGCTAACTTCCCTGTACCCTTTAAGTTTTTTCTTAAATGTCCCTACCTCCATGAGGTCCACCTTGGCCACCTATTTAATAATGTGGGTTCCATCTGGTTCCACTTCTCAGCATTCTAGATCATTCCAATCCTAACCTGTTTTCTCTTTTCCTGAGGACTTATTACCTTCTAACATACCCAGTACTTTATATTTTATATACATTGCTATCATTTTTCTCCTTCCACTAGAATAATAAGTTCCAGGAAGAGATCTTTGTTTTGGTCACTGACATGTTTGCAGCCAAGATGAGTACCTAGTACAGAGAAGATGCTTGATAATATTTGTTCAGCGAAAGAATATGAAACAAAATGCATGTTGAATGGCTTCCAATGGAGAAGATGGTCAGGGAAGAGTGAGCACAGATAGAGAAGGTAGAACTATCAGCTGCTGATCTGGAAAGATGACAGCTGAGAGGGCTCAAGGCCATGGCATGTGAGATGTCAATACCCTCAAGTTGCAGAATAACATATGCAGAAGGCATCCTGGAGGCTCACCAGAAGCAGTTTTAGTCCATAATAGCAATTCATTTTTATACAGTTGATAGTGAACAGACTTCATGTCATTTCAGAACACAAGGTGGGAAGACATCAAGGAGAATAATTTCTCCCTGTGTGCATATTTGTTCTCTATGGTTGCATAATAAATTATCCCAAAATTTAGCAACTGAGAAAAATAAAAATGTTTTGTTGATAGCTTCTGTGGGTCAAGAATTCAGGCAACTTAGTTGGGAAGTTCTGGCTCAGGCTCTCTCCAAAGGTTTCAGTTAAGACTTTGGCTATCTTGAAGGCATGTCTGAGGAGGAAAGCCCTGCTTTCAAGACAGTTAGCTCCCACAGCTGTTGGGTGGAGGTTTCGGTTCCTCACCATGAAGAACTTTCAGGGCTGCTGGAATGTTCTCATGATGTGGCAGTTGGCGCTTCCCAAAAAGAATGGTCCAAGAGAGAACAAGATGTTATTATGATATCTTTTAAGACTCACCCTCAGAAGTCACACTCTCTCATTTAGGCATTATCTTACTGATTCACAGGTGTGCCCTACTTAATATAGGAGGCGATTACACAAGAACATGAATACCAAGAGATGGGGACTGTGGGAGCCATTTTGGCTGGCTACCACAGAATGTAACTAAGGAAGCATCCAAGATATTCTGAGGGCATCATGGATCTGTGGAGAATAATGGCCACCTCCCATTCCTTCCTTCTAGATCCCCAGAGAAGATTTTGTGCCAGTAGCTATCCAGAGTGATCCCAGACCTTCAGCTATACACAGTATAGGAAAGATGTGTATCCAAACATGGATCCACTTTGGAGACCCTTATGTACTCTGCTTAGGACTCTGGATACTAGTTTCTGCTTGTCAATACACTTTTCTCTTTGACTTTGCCATAAATGAATGAAAGAGCTGAGGGAGCTCAGAATCTAAAAATGTAGTGATCTGAGAAAGATGACTTGGGAACAGAATATTTGTCATGCCCTCTGAAATGTCCTACCATCACCAAGCAGCAAGCATTTATAACTGCCCAGAAGCAGATGCATCAGTTACAAGAGCCCACCCCAAGGAAAGATTCATAGAGAAGGAGAAGCCCTAAAGAAGAAGTAGCATTTTGGATTGGGGTATCCCAGAGTCAAAAGCTATTGTGTTCTGACCTCCTTTCTCAGGCAGGTTCATACTTCAGAAAATAAAAAGATGGCATTTGCTTCAGTCACTAATGTCCCCAGAAGATGGAGAGCACATGTTTCTGCCAGCTTTGGTGATATGCTCAGTGTGAAGTGCTTCCATCCTCTCAATCTGGGAAAAGATGGGAAAGTCTTGTCCCTATGCACTGCTTTGTTACCTTATTTTTTAATAAAAACTGGCCTTTGCCAGAATGCATCACATTACATGACATGTGAAAATTATAGGAACATAATTTCCAGACATGTAAAATCAGGTGCTGAATTAGTGCAAAAGGGCAATAGCTAAAAATGTTCCTCCTTTAGCTCCTTAATTAACAATAACAATAATTACAGTTAATACTTATAGGCCAATTACTTTTTCCAGGGACTCTTTCAAATGCCTTATGTCTGTTATCTGAATTGATCACTACAACCTAATGAGGTTAGTATTGACATCCACTTTAGATGAGAAGCCCAAGGTGATAGAGGTAATCAACCTGCTCATGGTCACTCAGCAAGTAAGTGATAAGAATTAGGATTCAAATTCTTGGTGTCCACAGGCCTAAATACCATACTAAGCATACTAAGGTGTTTTAAAGGGCTTAAGTGAAAAATCAAATATTGGTACATATCATTCATGAAACGTGTGATAAAGGTCAACGACAGGTGGAAGCCTGCTAGCTTATCACAAATAAATATCATTATCCATTATTTTAATGGAGACTTTGGTACTGTTGAACCTTAGGAATTCTAATTTATTAGGCAGCATATAAATAGTTCACTTGTGATGTACCTAAAGAAACTGATACATGAGTAGGGACGGACACCCAGGCCTCTCCTGTTTGCCGACCAGAAAACAGCTGTTCCTTAAAGATAACTCTCATGAGTCACTTCTGCATCTGTGCAGGATCTCAGGCTATCCCATCCACACCTCTCTATTTAATCAAGAAGCTTAGTGTTAGAGATTAATGAATTTTCAACCATGGTTATAAGAAAGCAACAAAAAGACCTAGAGGTTGGCAGAAGTCTGATTTTCATCCTTTGGATAGTTTAGTGCACTCGATGAGATGTGGGACAGAGGTGATATTATCACAGTTCCAGACTAGTTTGATAGATTATCAGTCTGTACTCTGTCCCCTGTTCCTGCCATGAAGTTGGAAGACTTAAATGACGTGCCTCCCTTCCCTTTGCTCCCATTGCTTGCTGAGGTGCATTCCCATTGCATTCCACCCAAAAGAGCCCAAATCCAGGTATAAAACAACACTTCTTAACTGATCCCCAAATTTAAGAATCCCAAAGAGTTGTTTTCTCCATCTTCTCCCCCGGCTGTCTCCCCTCCTCACTTTCCTGGCATTATCTGCAAAATTCACTGTCACTTCAGTTTATTAAAAAAGATAAATTCTTATTCCTATTCTTCTCCATTTCTTATTATTTATGCACTTACATAAATCAGAAAGAGCTATTATTTAAGCATTAGACACTCTGGCTTTGAATCTCCACCCCACATTAGCCATATGACCTCATGCAAGCCACTTACCTCTCTAAGCCCATGCTTCTTCCTCTGCAAAATGGAGATAATAAGAATGCCTATTTCATAAAGTTGTTGTGGGATTAGAAATTGAAGTAAAAAAAACACATGTCAAGTGCTGAACAGTGTCCTGCACACAGCAAGCACATGATAAATGTTGGATGCTATAATGATGAGGCCAGCAATGCAAGGACCAGTGAACAGGACCACTTGTCAAAAGCAGCCATTCTAAGGAAGCCTGTGAGTAAGCTACTTTCCCAGACCAAGGGTTCCCGGGGAATTGCTAGTAATGTTGCTGCCTGGGGTAACAGGAAGGAACAGAGGCAATTATACAGTGTGCAACAAAAATAATTTCATTTCTAATGCCTTTCCCCTGCTGGGCCACTTAGAACCCAAACAATAACAACAGGCAGGGGTGGAAACGAGAAGGGCAGGCACATTCTGAAGGGGCCCAATGACAAATAGATAAGCCCCAGGACTCACTTAATCTCCCAGACATCTGCAGGGGAGAGTCCTTAGGACTGCAGCTGCAGTTCTGTGCTGAGCGGCAGCTCCCTGGAAGGCAGGATTGCTCAGGGGCCTATTGATGGGGCCTCTTAGGGCTGAATCAGCCTGACTTCACTTTTCATCCTCTGCTAGGAGCAGACTGACATCACTCAGAGGGCTACAAGGGAAGTAAGAGGTCCTCCTGTCTTCCTTTCCTGCAGACAGCAAAGATTTTCCTCATCTCCTCCCAGGAAAAGTAAAAATTTTTGCAGTTACCAGCAGATAACAACAAAAATTACCCAACTGCAATAAGGTGGTGGCTGTATTCAGTGCATACTTAACATCAGCCTATTTTGGCAACTCCTGTGAGCACTTCCCCACTCCCACCTTTTTGTACTGCCCCATACTCTCCCAAACATCCCAGCAGCTTCTAGGTCTCTGAGTTCCAGACACTATAGTAGCACAACCTCTTCTATCCAGGGAAGGAGGGAGTCCCCAGGCCCCAGTGAGTCATCTCTGGCTCCTCCCTGTATACTGGAGCAATAGAGACCTTGACTCCTCTGCAGAGAAACATTCCTATGTCTCCTAGGGAGAGAAGAGAGTGCACTCTCCCAGGGGCATCCTGGCTGCCAAGGGTGTTGGTTTAACCCATTTATCAGACTGAGGTGAAAGGGACAAGATGGGAGAAAAATGTGTAGCCCAGAGGGCAAGTTTCTCTCTTTTCTTGGACCCAAACAGAAGCAAACCAAGTGGTTGAGTCTTATAGTTGTATTTCCCCTCCATCCCATATACTGATACTATAATCAAACTATTTTCCAAGCCTATGCATTTAGATAATATGATTCTATTGTTTAAGAAAATAAGAAATATTCAATTTCATTGATGATGAGAACAGGTGAAAGACAGGGGTATAGTAACATTGGATTCCAACACTATTAAATGAACTAAAAAGGATAGAGATAATATCAGCCTACCACCCAGAATTGGTAAATAAGCAATTTGTACATGCTTTATGGCTCCATTATATATCATGGAGAGCTGTAGGGTACATAGCCCAAAGTCAACCTGGAGTCCTCCCACTACCACAAGATGCCTCCTTATGGGTAGGAGGAGGGAAAATGGTGCTGGGGTTCATACAGAAGAGGCTGCCTGCTGAGAAGCTGAGCCATGCCGTGCCCTTTCTGTTGCCTGTGGTTTCCAACCATTTCCTATACACAGGATGTTCCCCTGCTAAGCAGAGTGCCTGGGAGGATGGTGATGCTTTGGTTGCTGAGTCCAATCCTGGAGCCCAGGAACTAGAAACTTGGCACTGCTCTGTTTTGAGAGAACTTCAATAGCAAGAGAGAGACAAAGTATTTCTGGACAGCTGCCCTGTTTGTAGACAGGGGCATCCAGGATGGATCTTTGAAAGCCCAAATAATCTAAGGATCTGAAGTCCTATAAACAATGTCTCAGAGAAAAATGCAAATAATAGGACCACCCTTCTGAGTCTTTTCAAGACCTCACATCTCAGGTTACTGAGACCTGCTGATACACAACCTGATTCTGGGATATACTACAAATATGGCTTGGGGTCTGGCATTATAAAAAAAAAATCTCAACTTTGATTCTTCACTTCCATCCTAGGTGCTGAAACACCTTCACAGATGGAGATTCATAGATATTAAACCACAAAGGAGGAAAACTAAAGGGTAGCAAGTCAGAAAGGATGAGTTACTAGTGGATGGATTTAGTTATTCCATTAGCTAAAATGGCAGTTTTAGCTCAAGAAGGTCTCATCATGCCCACCATGTGTGCACACATATACATACACACAGTGCAATCTTCACAGCCATACTTCCGCCTCAATGCCAAAATGCTACTTTCACTGTGAGGCAGATGCAGACAACTTTCTGCAGGAAAAGTCCACATGTCTTTGTAGGTACTCGTTTACCCAGAGAATGGTGACTTCAGACAAGTTTGGCTTCTGCGGATCAATCTCAGGAGTATCTGAGGCCCTATTTCTGATGAGACCCTGAGTTTCTCTTTGCTTTCCCTGGTAAAAGAGGAGGAACAGAATGATTTCTTTCATTTTTCAGGTTCTCCTACATCATTGTCAAGATTGCAATTGCATGTTCTAGACAGAAATAATCCAACTTTGCAGGTGAAGATAGAAGACTGACTAGCCCACAAACATCATTACCAGCTGATTCACCCTAGAAGCCTCATAGTTTATGGAACACAAAAATCAAATCAATACAGTCAATATGTCACTGCCAGGTATGAGTGGCTACCAGCCTTGGTGAGTATGAAGAACTACTTGGCTAAAATAAACACTCCTTGGCATTTCCAGAGCACTTGTGTTAGCAGAGCACAGTGCATGCATAGTGAAAGACCATAATTCACCCAAGACGGGAGGGAGGAGGGCCAACACATGGGGCTGGTTCCCAGAGAGGGGCAGTTAGTATTTATGAAAGCCCACCTGATGCCATATTGGTGATCCCTAGAGAGGCTAAAAATCAGTTTTAGAAGGAAGAAAAGTCTGGCAGGATCCTGTGGGAGAGGAAATTGTCATGCCCTTTATTGCAGCAAAGGGATTGAATCAGGTAGATGATCCTTCCACCAATGACCACATACTTAAAGAATTTAACATGCATAACTTCAGAAGACAATGAGATAAATTAGAGATCTTAATTTTAAAATGTCCACAAATTCTTTTTAAGGAGTCTGAACTTTCATGAGGAGTGATTTTCCAATGTACATAGAAATTGTCCAGATATATAGCTTAAATATAAGCTCTTGGACCTCAGAGATTCTTGTTTAGCATTTCTTTGGGGAAGAAGCAAAAGTACGCATTTTAAACCAGATTCCCAGATGATTCAGATGCAGAGAGTTCATTTCTAACACCCCCTCCCAAAAAATGCTGCACTGACCTCTACAGCAGATCAGCATCTCTCCATTTTTCAGGCCTCTTTCATTCTCAGGTTGTACAAGGAAGGTGGAAGGAGCTCAGAACACTCTTTCAAAAACCAAGGCTGGGATTCCAAAGGTCCTCATTTGGCTCCAGGGTTAACCTTCCCAAACCTCTTCTCTGTCAGATGTCTGAGTTCAGAGATAGCATGAAAATCCCTGAGAACCAAATATGCCTTGAATTTTGAAAACTCAGCAGAGAAGTCCAAGGCAGAGAGCTGAGACCCAGCAAACCAGCTTGCTGGTTCTCTTGAAATTGATCACATTCAACAAGGTCTCTGTCTGCCTACCCTCATTAAACAGCTGCACGCAGGGAAAGATGAAAAGAATGCTTCTTTTTCAAGTGGTCCTAATGCTGCAGGATGAATCAGGAATAAGCACAAATATTTGCATCTGAAGGAGGGGGGAATCTCTGAGCATCTAGTTCCCTGGAGAGAAGCAAGGATTAGCCTGAAAGGTTTGTAACCTGGTCAACATCCACAAATAGTTGGATCTGCAGAAGCTGAAGAGGGATCCACAAAGTGCCTTTCACCTCACCCAACCTCAGAAACCCCAGCACAAAAAGTAGCGGGGTGCAAGGTGTGCCAAAAGTGACTTGCTCAGTCAGCTTCCCTGTGGCTGAGAAAAAGGGCCTATCCCTACGGAGCTGCAGTACTGTGACTTGTGTCCATGGCGAATAAGGCTGTTATGTAGATGCACACGCACCCTCTTACCTCAACAGAAACCGCTCATAGCCCGCTGCAGACGGGGATGGGGATGTGCTCTGTCTGGCGTTTAAAGCTGACTCCTACCCCACACACAGTCCTAAAGGGGCTCTTGGTCCTTTCCAGAGTTGGAGAGTAACCCTTCATCACGGTCCCCACCATCACCTGCATTCCCAAGTCGAGATGGATCTGGAATCCTAGGCGTCCTCCCCACCCGAGTCTCAAATGGAGAAAAGGTAAATAAGAATGAAAATTCAGAACCAAGGACAGCGGTAAATCAAGGAGTGGTATAACTGAAACCCACCTATCTCTCTCCCTCTCAGCGTCTGCCCTTTGAAACTGAAGTCTCAGGTTACACCAATACCAAGTTGCCAAAAATAATCCTTCCTCCTCTGGGGGTCATGGGAAACTCTGGCTGCGCCCTGGGGTCCGGAAACAGGAGGAAAGTGCCTTCCCGAGATCTTTGAGAGCCGGTCTAGTTCCCAAGACTCAGAGGGGCTCTCTCTGGGCGCTCCGCTAGAAGGTTGCCCTGGTCTCACCCACTCTTGCCCGGGGGCAGGATTCTCTCTCGGGCGTCGCAAAGGATATCGAGAAGGAGGAAGAGGGGACGGCAGCCGCCGGATTCCGGACCTCCAACAGGTAAGACGTCGGACGGAGACTCTGCGGATAACCCGACCTAGGCGGGGCGCTGTGGGCAGTCTGCGCCAGAGTGGCCAAACTTCTAGTCCGGACCGCACAGCTCTCAGAGCTCCCTCTCCTCTCCCTTCGACCCTGTCTCGGCCCAGGTAGTCCGTCCCTCCATCCAGATGGGCTTACCTTCAAGCCATAGGGCGCCGGGGGGCAGAGACTGCACCCACTGCTCGAGGCTTCCGGCTCCCGCCGCATCCACGCGCGGCCGCCCCTCCGGCAGCGGTCCGGGGCCGCCGCTTTCCTCGGCAGGCCCCTTGGTCCCGGCCCCGCCGCGCGGTTCAGAGCCCCGGCGGGCAGCCGCTCGGCCGGCTCCCGCCCGCGGGGAGCAGTGGACCGGCCGCGGCGGGGCGGGGAGGGGCGGGGCCCGCAGCGGGGCGGGTGAGCTAGAGTGCTGCGCGCGGACGAGGCGCGGAGGCGGCGCGCAGAAGGCGGCCAGCTCTGGCACTGAGGCTGGACAGCTCCGAGGCGCCAGAGCCCCGGGAGCGCGGGAGGAAAGGGGGTGGGGCCGCCCTGGCCACGAGGCGCCCCGGGGCCCCGCCCCTGAGACAGGCCCCACCCCGCCGCACGCGTTGGTGCCTGCTCTGCGCACCTGGGTTTAGGGGACTAGGGAGTACTTGCGGGATTCCGCAATCCCTGGCTTTGTAACGGGAACTGAGCTCTCTGGGTTCGAGGCAAGAAACGAGCCCACGGAGCGACTCCTACACTTTCCAGGTAACGCACTGTATATCCAAGACTACCTTGGGCAAGGTGGTCTCAACGCCTACTTTTCTGCTCTCTTTCTTTGAGTGGTCAGAGACCAAGGGTTGGGGAAGAGCCACTTAGCCAGCAAGTCACTTAAAGAGGAAGAAGTGTCGGGAAAGATTCAGGATCGGTTTTCTGACCTCAGGTCTGGAAATCTCTGTGGCTGGTTCTGTTGCTTGACTTTTGCAGAGTAAAAGCCTGTTGGGAAGTGACCCGAGATGGAAATGCAAAAGAAAGCCTTAGGGATTCCAGTTCCCCTTTGACTCCAAACAAAGGGAGGAAAAGAAAAAAAAAGGTCCCAAGGTCATTTGGGCTTCAGAGGAATTCTCTTTTCCCCCTCTTTTCTTCCTCTCTCCTTTTCTTTCCATCTTCAGCAATTGGTTGCTGACTCTCCTCCCTCTGCTGGGTTCTAGGTCAAATTCAGCTGCCACAAGAGAAATAAAACCAGGCCCTTGTTCCCACATCTGCTAGTCCAGAGTAGAGCTCTCCAGGGAAACATCTGCAGCTTAAAACAGGACCTTCAGAGGGGAAAACAAAAACAAAAACAAAAACTAGATCTCACAGAAGCTGGTCACAGAAGGAGCAATGCAAGTTCCTAAGGAGAAGTAGGTGGAACATCATTCCAAGCAGAGGGAACATCATAAACAAAGGACTGACTGTGTGTGACAGGAGTCAGCGCTGCATGACTGGACTTGAGCCACTCTAGGGCACAACACAACAGACTAAATTTCCTCCATTGGCTACAAATTATAGAAAATTAGGGTTGGAAAAGACCTTGGCTTTCATCTAATCCTTCTTCACTTCAGAAGAGGGAGCTGAGGACCAGAGAAAATGAGAGCCCTTCAAAATCCCACAGAGATCCCATAATGGAGCAGTCTGTGTCTCCTGATACAAGTCAGCAATTCTCTCAATTATGGCCAGCTATGGATGCATTTGGGGGAGGTGGAGAATGGGCATAATGAACCCTTTCCCCTGCATATTCCTTTGGCACTACTATCATGAACTGTCCTCTACTCCCCTGCAGACTTGATAAGGAGATGTTACAACAGTCAAGCATCTTAACGTTTTGCCATGCTTACTTTTAAAGTGAACATTACAGACATGGTTGAAACCCCAGTGTTTTCATTATATACCCTTGGGCTATTCTTTCAAGATTTAATCCACTTAAGGAGGAATTAAATCCAGCACCTCTACACAAATTTAGAAATGGGACAGAGTAGTCCTAGAGCACCGAGACTGGTGTCCTGACTCTGTTACCTATCAGCTGTGTAACTTTGATTGAATCATCTTTCAGTGTTCCTATCATTAAATTGGGACCAATAATACCTCTCTGTCTAGTCTGCGTTGAAGATAATAGATGAGGATTTATTAGACAAACTATGATATGGGCAATCTCTGACTGCTCCAGAGTGGGGAGGTTATCTTTGCTTGATCAGGAGACAGAAGCAGGGGCCAGATGACCTCAATGGGGATGCACCAACCCAAGGACATGTAGTTCTGCACTGCCTTTTTTACCCCAATCTTCCATGGCTGAGTGGATTTCATGCTGGCTGTGAGTGAGACGGATGGATCTTTTAGTTTTCAATTAGCAAACGCCTTGCTCTTTAAACAAGCTGCACAGCAAACAGATGCACTGAGTGATTGATGACAGGGAACATCTGCAGCCAAGCAGTGGCTGCACCAGAGGCTCCCAGCTTCCCAGGCTGCCAGGGCCCTCTGGAGGTCATTTGGTGCCTCCCCCTGCCTCCAGGCAGAACTGTGCCTAGTCCAAGTAGGCCAAGTGGGGGCAAGATGTCCTTTTTCCTGATAACTTTCAGGGAAAATACACCACACCAGCTTTTCCAAACTTCTTATCTGCTTGTTGCAGGGCATAGGAGTTAGGAAGTTCTACCTAATGTTCTGAGTAACCTTTAATTTACTTCTACTCTTTTTATTGTTGAAAGTGATAAACAAATGAATAGTAATGGGTGTTAGGGGTTGAATTAGTTCATTTGGGTTGCTATAACAGAATACTATAATGAAAGCTAAGAAGTCCAAGATCAGGGCACCAGTGTCTGGTGTGGGCCTGCTTCCTGGTTTATAGATGGTACCATTTAGCTGTCCTCACATGTTAGAAGAGGCAAAGAAGTTCCCTTGGGCTTCTTTTATAAGAACACTAATCCCATTCATGAAAGTACTAGTCTCATGACCTAGTCACCTCCGAGACCCCACTGCCTCACACTACCACCTTCGAGGTTAGGATTTCAGCATATGATTTCAGATCCTAGCAGGGGTAGAAGACAGGGCAGGTGGGGGTTTGTTGGCTTTTGCAATAAGGACACAAAGAATGGAACTAACAGAGAATAAAGTAGAGCTAGGATCCCTCCCTTGCTCTAAGAACTGCCTTACAAGGTTGAAAATGAGTGTCAGCTGGGGCTTGGAAAGGGGGTCTGTCAGACTCCAAGACATCTGCAGAGAAACAGATTGTCACAGCCCCCTTCTGAAAATTATTCTATAGAAAATAGGGGAAGTGCCCTCATCTGGGGGGGATCAGGAGGCAGGTCTAGGTCCACGGCAACACTGAGATCACACAGGACTTTGTTCATGCCCAAATTGCACAGCCTCGAAAGGTCTGAGTGCCAACACGTTCAGTGTCCTCAGTTGTAAATGGAGATAGAGATCTACACCACAGTACTGTGGTGAAGGTTATGTGGAGGGATTGACAACCAACACATCAAGGTGCACAGCATGTTTTCCCCTCTATCAGAAAACTGCAGCTAGAGAAGCCTGAAGGAAAGGCAGTTGCCCTCCCCACATCCATGTGGAGCTGCAGATCGCAGTTTCTTAACCTGCTTTGTAGAGAAAAACTGCAACCTGATTTTCCAGCTCTGGGAATTTTTCTTTTCTCCTCTTTCTTTGTCCTTTGTCATTTTGTTCTTATGCCATTTGCAAATGACTGGGAACACTAAGGTGGTAATCCACCTGGGTTAAAGGAAGAGTAGGGTGAAAGGAAAATGAACTTGACCTTTTTGTACTTGTTTATATCACTCAAAGTGCAGAAAACCTTAGCTGTGCAGAATTCTTAGCAACTGATGCTGCTAGAGAGCCACAGCCCCAGGACAGAAAATCGTGTTAAGGGGCCGAAGGTAGATTAGGTAGGTGGTCATCCCAAGAGAGGCGTGAAGGAGAGAGGTTTAGAGCACTGTCCTAGACCAATACAGGAGAACAGAAAGCTACCTGAGAGTTTTGACAACTGCGTGTCAAAGAGAATGATTTCCTCCCTGGAAGACTCTAAGAGGCCTTTCCACCTCAGTGTGAAATGGACATTTCTACATGTTCTTTGCATCCTCCTATTTTGAAGCAATAAAGAATGCAGGTGTGACCTATTTTAAGAAATTCTACTGTACAGTTCTTCACAGTTATAAAGGAGATAACTTAGAGTTTGATTATCCATATTTATTTAATTGCCTGA
Source organism: Glaucomys volans (assembly GCA_020662805.1). Classification (NCBI taxonomy): domain Eukaryota; kingdom Metazoa; phylum Chordata; class Mammalia; order Rodentia; family Sciuridae; genus Glaucomys; species Glaucomys volans. Next base: position 191,605 of record JAJEJO010001345.1, on the reverse strand, counting down.
TGGGAAGAGGTTGTAAAATACATACCTTATATTTTTACACCATGTTCATAGTAGCATTATTTACAGTAGCCAAAAGGTGAAAACAACCCAAATACCCATTTACATGCATAAAAAAGAGGATATACATAGATGATAGGATATTATTCAGCCTTAAAAAGGAAGGAAATTATCACATGTGCTACCATGTGAGTGAACCTGAAGACATTGTGGTAAGTAAAATAAGTCAGTCACAAAATGACAGATACTGTATGAATCCACTAAGGGAAGAATCTGGAGAAGTCGATCCATAGAGATGGGTGATTGAGGCACTTGTTGCCATAGGCTGGGGGCAGGAGAAAATGGGGAGCTACGTAGTGGGCCTGGGGTTTCAGTTAGGGAAGATGAACAGATTCTAGAAATGGATGATGATGATGGTTGCATAACAGTGCCAATATACTTAATGTCACAGAACTACACACTTCAAAATGGTTAAAATAGGGAATTATACATTTTTTATACCTTTTAACACAATTAAAAAATATACACATTGTGTTTCAGTGGATATGGCAGTGACCAATAGAGATGAACACAAATAAGACATCTTAGAAATGATCAGGTAAGGAGGTAGGAAAGTGACTCCGTAATCCAGGAAACAATCAAATCATTTGTGATTTCTGAAATTGTGCAATTAGAGAAGTATAACCACCTTGGAGTTCTTAGGCACCTCCCACAGACAACAAAGCACTTTCTCAGATGTGAGCTCATTTAATACCTTCAATAGCCTTGAGATGTCCAGAATGTCATGAAGCTGGGAGTGCACTGGGTGCACTCTGAACGATGTCCCCTTCTGGAGGTGGGAGCAGGCAGTGACACCAGGATGGTAGACTTTGTGATGGTCTGCAAACTTAGGGGCCACAGCCACTTGGGTTCTGACTGGAGGTGTACAGTTCAAAACTCAGTTGTGCAGAATAACTCCCTCCCTGCTTTCTTTAGTGAGAGTAAATAAGGAGCAGAGGTATTTTTAGTCCATAAACTAACCAGCTGCATTTGGGATTCTGTTCCTTACAACCTGCTCCCTGCTTGTGTTCCCCATCTCAGGATGACAGCATCCAGCTGCTTATGGCCTCTCTTCCTCCAACACAATCAGGGTGGAAATGGGGAGCATGCATGTGAGAAACAGTTGTTCTGGTGGTTTAAGCAGAAAAGAACCTTATTGAAAATATCATAGGAGCTCCCAGAATCACAGGGAAGATTAGAGATTCAGGTTTGTAAAACAGGCAGAAATGAAAAAGATAGACACACATCTCAACCAAAACCAAGTCTAAACAGTAGTCCAGTGAGAACTTTGCTCTTGTAGCTGAATACAGGGCATGAGATGGCATCTCCACCACTGATGGCATCGGACACTGGCATCCTTCTGGAACTCACCAGGTTCATCTCTATTATGTTGAAAATTGTGGCTACTGATGCTACCCCCAGAAAAGATTCTCTGCTATCCCTGCTTCTCAGATCCATTAACTCCTGAGTGGCATTCTGGGACAGCTGCCTTTCATTGGTTGAGCTGGGTCATGAGTTGCCCCCTTCAGAGGGATGAAAGCTAGAAGAACCACCACGAAGAACCACCCAGCGAGGGGTTCTCCAGCACAGGAGTAGAGCAAAGGCTGATGTGGAGCCAAACAGAACAACAATCCACCTCATCCAAATCCAAAGAAAAAGACAAACCCTGCCCATTTCCCTTTCTGAATGTCATACAAATCCTCCCACTCTCTCCACCTCCTGCTGCCCACTCTAATCCAGGCCATCATCCTCTCTCATGCAAATTAAAAAGCCTTCTACCTGCTCTCCACCTCCAGCCCATCTTCCACACTGCATAAGAATGCTGTTTCTAAAACATAAATCTGATCATGTCACCTTCTTAAAACCCTTCAGAGTCTTTCCTGTTGCCTTTGAGATAAATTGTAATCTTGCTAATGCTAAAATGAATTAAAAGTTTGCTGCATCAGTTCTTACCTCTCTCCAGTGTCTCACTGGTTCTTTTCTTCTCTGCAGAGTCTCACTATGCTGCTGAGGCTGGTATTCCCAGACTTAAACTCCCATAGCACACTGGTTGGCTCACTGGTAGTTTTTCCTATAAGTGAATGAATCAGTGAATGAAGCAATGAGATTTGAAAAGATGGCAAAGAGCCTATGCCAGTTTCCCCAGTATTAGTCCTTGGATTGAATGCTACAGGGAAACTAAAAGAAAAATACAGATTTGGTGCCCAATACTAGATCTACTAGATCACTATTTAGAAGGCACGAGGTTCGGGTTCTATATTTCAGAAAAGACAACCAGTGTTTTAAAGCATCAGCTGGGAAATGGGGGGATGCTAATCTAACTCGCACCCCTTGTTTTACATATGTGGGAGCCATAGGCCCAGAGAGGTTAAATACTCAAGTTACATGAATCTCATTTGGTGTTGTAATGAAGCAGAACTTTGATCAAAGTTAATCTGACACATTTAGTATTATACATAATCATTATTGTGCCACATGGTAATTAGGCATAAATAGTGGATAAGCTATTCAGGAGGACTATTATTACAGTTATAGAAACCAAGTATTGATTGGGGGGGCAATCTATAGGGGAGGGAAGGGAGACAATGGGAAAGACTGAGGTGTGCTCTGAGACCCCACAGAGGTCCCAGGTCTGCTACTGCACTCCAACAGATCCAATGCAAATGGGTCTGCCTGCAGAGGTGAAGAGTGAGTTGGGAGCTGGTCATGGGGAGGTGTTCAAGGCAAACTTTCAGATGAGACTGGGGAAAGATAAACAGCATCTGGTTCCTTCTTCCAGCAAGAGAGGGACTGGACTGGGTGGAGTATGCTGGGAGGAGGGAGAAAACTATTTGGAGACCACAGGCACTTCACCTGCAGGAATAAGAACTGAGGGATGGAATTTAAAGAAATCCCTTTCTCTGCCTACTTTCAGTGGCAGCATTTCCCTTGCTCGTTGGAATTGCCTGCGACTTTCTAGAAACATGTTTCTTGTCCATTTCTAGGCCTTTGCCCATAAGGTTCCCATGGTCTGAATTGCCCTCACCCCATGTCTGTTTGGACAATTCCTACTAATCTTCAAGGCAAAAATCAGAGTTGTGTTCCATAAGGCTCTTCCTCATCTCCCAATCTTAATGAGGATGTATTGCTTTTTATAACATTGATTACATTGTTATTTGTGTTCCTGTCTTTCTTCTTGACTAACAAGTGAGATCTGCTGGCTCACAGGTGTCCTCTCTCTCTCCTCCCCTGACACAGAAACTGTCACTGGGTAAAATCTCATAAACATTTGTTAAAAAGAAAATTTCCCCAATTACTAATCTATTTGTCTTAATGAGCAAACACTCCTGGGGGTGTAAAGATGAGATGCTTGTCACACACTCTTACTGCAAGTTGACTTATTGAGATTGCTTTCTGACTTCCTAGCTAAGAGGCTCTGGGATGTGGAAGTTCTGATGGAGGCAGGGATAGAAACTTGGAGGGATGGAGAGGAGAGATTCTCTTTTTTTCAGCATCTAGACAGGTGTACCCACTTGTGGGGCTTTGAAAAGCAAATGAATTAGGTATCTTATGGATATAGAAAGGAAAGAAAGAAGTGGAAGGTAGCAGAGAAGTATGAGAATTGTGGGACCAAGACAAAACTGGCCCTCTGTGCTTTGAAGTGCTCTTGCTTTGGGCACTACCTCTTTTCATTTTCAAAGATGTAGAATAGAAAGGAGCCACCCCACCAGTCACCCCGTCCCTGGCTCAGCTCCTGATCTGTTTAGGCTAGGACAGAGCACACATATCCAGGAGCAGAAACTTCCTTGCCCATGTTTCTAGCATTCCCACAGAGCCAGGAACTGGCTTTCCCTGCTATAGGAGTCTGTGCTGATAGAGCCCATGGATGGCTCCAGAGGTAAATGGAATTGCCTAGCTTTGAGACCTTGAACACGTTGCTTGACTGAGTTTCTACTTCCTTATCTGTAAAATGAATACAATAATTTATTTTTAGGAAGTCATTGTGGAGATTACATGTGATCCTATCTATTGAAGCACCTTGAGAAATAATACCTGGCCCATAGGAAGTGCTCCGTAACTGGGGTTTCCCATTTTCAGTCATGTGCTTGAATGTTCAGGCAGGTGACTTAGCAGGAACTATGGAGTAAAGCTACCTGCTTCTGCAGGCATTACTTTCACTCTTGTGACTCTCATGGAGGATATGTGAGGCTCTCCAGCTAGGGGTATGGCTATCCTTCCCCACTCCTCTGAGCTTGGACCTCCTATTTGCCTTTGTAGGTCTCCCTCTGCCCTTCTCTGTCTTGTGCCCTGACAGATGATGAGTATGGACTGCATCAAGGACCCTGTTCTCTGTCTTCCTGGGGACCATCACATTGGGCCAGAAGAAAGAAATTAGAGGAGGGGAGGAGAACGAGGTCAGTTCTTGGATCACTCCTGGAAACTGGGTGCACTTGCAACTATAGGTCATAAGTCAGTTTTTGTGTGTACTTTCTTATCCTCTCTCTTTTCCTCATTCTCTTCCTTCCTTCCTCCTGGTAGCCACTTCCTCTTTGACCCCTTCAAAGGGCAAAGGAGCTATACTGTCACTAGACCCAGAAAACTGCATTATCCCTTCTGGCTCTTTATATCCTGCTTACACATTTTTTGTAGTAATTTTTGGTTTGTTTTGTTTTGTTTTACTAAACTCTTTTCAAATGATCCCATATGAGTGCGCCATCTGTTTCCTGCCGAGACTCTGGAAGATAGAGAGCTCAAAATAAAAATCCAGGTATCTGAGCAGGGGCTTCAAGCAAGATGGAATAAATCCACCAGTCATATTTATGAATGAGAACCAAGGTTAAGACCTAACAAGACCAAGCATAGTTGCATGTGTTCAAATGCCAAGTGAAATAAAAAGTAAATCAAGCCGGGCGTGGTGGCGCACACCTGTAATCCAAGTGACTTGGGTGGCTGAGTCAGGAGGATCACGAGTTCAAAGCCAGACTCAGCAACTTAGCGAGGCCCTTAGCAACTCAGTGAGACCCTGTCTCTAAATAAAATACAAAATAGGGCTGGGGATGTGGCTTAGTGGCCGAGTGTCTCTGAGTTCAATCCCTGGTTCCAAAAAAAAAAAAAAAAAAAAAAAAAATCAAGTTAATTCAAGTGGAAAGTTTGAAGGTAGCAGTAGAATTTGGCATTATTTTTTACCCATCCTGCCTCCTGTTTGGAGACAATCCCCCATCATAATTACCTTATGGATCTCACTGTTCAGTCCTCTGCTCCATAGAAGTTACTGCTCCCCACCCCCAGGCAGGGAGGGCATGAGCATGTGGCCTGGGCTGAGTCAAGTAGATACTCTCATTTCCACTTTGCCTCTGGAACTGGTGACTCGATAGTGAAAGAACCCTAGGAATCCCGCACAAGAGGTCCAGGGTACCCTGCAGCCTGTGGGGATGTCCTGGACAGATTGCCCCTGATGAAAGACACATGTGTCCCCTTCCTATCACCACAGCTCCCTCTGTGCCTGCCCATCTTCAAGTCTAGGTTTGTTCCATTGAGCCACTGCACCCTTCAATTTCCTCACTTAAGCTAGCCAGGATCAAATCCTGTCACTCACAACCAAGGATCCTGACTGACACACTGGCACAGAGCTCTCTCAAAGAGTTTAATCAGAATGTCTGAAGCCAGGCTAAGATTGTCCTCATAGGCATTCTTAAGGTTTCAACACCAGCCCACACTCATCTTCAGCCTAAGGCACTGAACCCTTTTGCTTATGCCAGGTGACCCCTCCCAGGTTACTTCCTTCTACTGCATTTCCAGAGCCCACCTGTGTTGCTGTGCAGCAATCACCCATCTGACCCTCTCAGAGTACAGGCCCTTGTGAGGATCTGATGGAATTCTGGAGGCATGGAGCCATTTAAGTTTGACTCAAGCTCTGCTCAGTTTCCAAGCCTTGTCAATCCAGACAGGTAATAAGATTTAGATCAGATACAAAGTTGAAAGACTGCCAAAAGTGTCCTGCCTAAATAATGGTTCTAGGATATTATTCATACTTCTTATACTAAGGAAAGTCTCTTCCTACACTGTGCAAAGTGAAGTTTGGAAAGATGCCATCCAATACCCAATCCCTGTACCTAGCACCCAGACACAGGTAAAGACTGGAGTTGACCTAGCCTAAGTAACATGGCCCAATGCAGCCTGCTTCCCAGGCTCTGTTTCCCTTCTCCCTCTGTACAAGGTGCCCCTAGACCCACAAATTAGATTCAGCTTCCACCACTCCCCACCCCATCCCACCGAGTCCTCAGAATCATTCCTGACTGACTTGGGAGGAAGTGGCAACAACCAGGGCTGATCCTTTGGGGGCTTCCCGTCTGGACAGATGAGATGCAAAGTTTCATAATCAAGCTGTATTCAATGGGAAACTGTTCCTCTCACAATTGGACAGCCCAGGGCTACCAATCCATGAGGTGATCTGAGGTGAAAAGTTCTTTCTCAACAGAGAGGAAAGGAGATCTATTTGTCCTTCTAGGTCTCCCTTTCCCCTTCTCTACCTAGCCCTGAAAGCTGAGTAGTACAGACTGCATCAAGGATCCTGGCCTCTGCCTTCCTGGGTACCAACTGGGTTGGACCACTGGAAGGAAATCAGAGAAAGGTAGGAGAATGAGGTCAGTCCTCAGGTCAGTCTTGGGGGCTGGCTTTACCTGGACCAATTAGATTTTCTCTTTTGCATAGAGAATTGTGCAGATGGTGTTGGGAGCAGAAATTGATGCAGGGGCAGTTTAGGAGGCAGTAAAGACCATGAGCAACCATGAGTCAGTGAAATGATTAGTAAAGCAACATTATAAGTAATCCAAAGTTGTGAGTGGAGTGAGGGGGAAAGCCCATGGCCTGAGCAGTAGATAAACACAAAGAGGCAGGCACATAGAGCAATGCCACCACGAAGATGAGAGCTATGGAGGGTGACAGCGTGCCCTGATTGCTGGAGTTACTTGGATTTAGCCCAGTCTTCCAGTTCTGCTTTCTACAGAATTCAATAGAAGGTTCTATTCAAAGCCTGGTTGTTAAACCCTCCCTGGTTCACTTGAGGTCTGGCCATGAGGTTGATATTTCTAATTACCTTATTTCTGTGTTCTTCCTCACAGCACTCTTTTCCTTATCCCCAACATAGATACATGCACACTTACTCAAGGTGGCTCAAAAAAATCCCCAGTCCTTTCCATTAAAAGAGCCTAATACACCCACCCTAACCCTAAGACCTGGTTCTGAACAGAGGTTTCCTTTTTTCTCCTAATACCCAACCCCTTCCCTGGTGCCCAGATCTTGTGCTCTGAGCTGGAGTCCCTAATTTGCTAGCCTCACCCTCTAGGGGCTCTTTCTGGGCCTCTCTCGCCTCCATCAACTCAGAGTAAAGACCTAAAAGGGGTTAATGAGATGGAAGGAAACCAGGCTCAAGAGAGTAAGCAGTGATTCACTTCATCAGACAGAGAGATTTAAAAAGAAGGCAGAAGAACCAGAAGTCCACTGATATCTGCTTTCCTGATTCTTCCTTTCCATTGTCCAGACTGTCCTCTCTCTGGCTTTTCCAGTCCTGAGGCTTTTCTCATTCTCCCCAGAGATGGTGGGTGCCCTCTGAGTTCCTTACCTTCTTTCTTTGTTGTGGGTAGTTTCCATTAGATCAATAAATAAGTTGATATTTTACAACATTAGAAACTAAAGAAAAATCAAACACAGCCTAGATGGGGAAAAAAAAATGAAAAGGTCAAGAAAGGAGCATTTGTTTGTCTAGCACAAATCCTTTATCCCATGGTTCCTGAAGTCTCACCTCAGGTCACCTGCCTGGCTCACCTTGGCTGGTGTGGGTTTGAATTTGCATCCAGAATGGGCCGGACCCAGGGATTCTCAACTCCTCCCAGACTTGCCTTCCTGGCCTCTCTCTTCCATGAGGCTTCTCTCCACACCTGGCTGGAGTGCTCTTTAGTACATCAGTCACATCAGTCTGTCCTTGCCCCTGGACTTTCACACTCTCATGCATTCTCTGGGATCCAGGTGATTGTGTCACCACCACCTTTCTCCAGGAAGGTTTCTGAGACTTACTCTGCTGCAGACTCTGTGAGTCACACGTTGGCAAAAATGATTCCATTGAATCCTCACAATGTTTCAGATTTCACAGATGGTGGAACAGCTCTCAGAATTGCTTGAAGAGGGAAGACAAGCATCCAAAATGGGTTCCTGCAAACTCCAGACCCAAGACCCAAGGCTTCGCCACTTGTGTTTTTCACAGTCTCTAAGTAGGGGATGGCACAGAGCTTTCATCTCACATGTCAGTGCTGATTGACTTAGTGGGGCTGCCAGGAGTGCAGTGGTGAGGAGCCCAAGGCCACATGGTGCTCAGTGGGAGAGAGTACCATGATGAAGGAAATGGTGGCAGAGGGTAGCTTGGGAAGTGACAGGTATATGTGTGTCATATACTTTCCAGTCATGGACCATGCCATCGTTGAGGCAGTTACATGACCTTTAGGGTCAGGCATCATTGTCCCAAGAATTCCTCTGCCTCACATGGGTCTCCTGCCATATGGAGGCATATGCTTCTTCTGGACCAGGATTCAAGTTTCAGCATTGCAGCTTCCAGCCTCATGTCCTTAGGCAAGTTACTTAACCTCTTTGGACTTCAGTTGCTTGGTTTGTAAAATATAACTAAGTAGAATACTTACCACCTAAGGTTTCAGTAAGTATGAATTGATATAATGTTTGCCAAGTACCTTCCTTGCACAGAGTAGGCATGTGACAAATGTTAATAATTATTGTTGTTAGTCATTATTCTCAGAGCCTAAAGCCCACACTGCTGCACTCACCAGCTTCCTATTTCTATGACCTGACAAGGTAAAAAGGAATCTTCCCAGCTGACCCATACTCTCCTTCAAATGCCATTGGATTGTGACGGCCAGTACAGAGTCTGGTGTTTACCGTGAAGTTTCATAATTCTCCACTCTACTCTTAGACATTTCAAATCCTCCCCATGGGCTCCTCCCTTGTTAATGTGATTGCATGTCTTGATTGTTTCATTAAGCTCTTTTTCACAGAGAAGCTGGTAAATACCTGGTAGAATGTGGAAGCTAATTATCATCTTAATTGAAGAAGATGAACTGGTACATAATATGTGTGATTTAATTATCAGGGCAAACCCTGTAAAGGTGAAAGAGAAATTAAAACTCATAACCAAAGGTCCCAAAGTTACTGTACATGTGATTTCTAAGCTTTGGCAGCAGTAAAACTGACCACTGTGACTTTGTCATAGCCAGCTGCTAGCCCTTTCCAATAGGAGGAATTGATCCAGTGTTTTCTTTGAATATTTTTCACAATGTTAAGCATTTCTTTCTTTTTCCCTGTAGTTTCATGTGGCTTTGCTGAGATATATATGGAGAATTTCTTAAGGTCCTTCTCCTTTTCTGGTGAGTTAGGGCTGCCGCATCCTCCAAGGACATCTGTTGTTTCCCTCACATGGCAAGAGTCCTAGGAATTACTAAATCCATTGCTAGTATGCTCCCTTGGTCTTGGAGTCTCTCCTTTCATGAGGGCCTGGAACCCTATTTCTCAAACTGACTCAGCCGTCTTTCCTACCTATGATGTCCTGCCCCTTGGCTAACCTCTCCTGTCCTGCTTCCTTGGACTTGCTCCATCAGATGCAAGATGCCACAGGTTCCTTTAGAATAACCCTTTGGTAAACAAGTTCCTATTCTCTTAGACTCTTCAGCAGAGTGGCCTCTCCTCTTCCCAACTTAGCTGAAACTTGGCCCTTTCCCAGGGGTGCTGCTTTCCCCAAAGCTTTCTCAGTTAGAATTGCTCTTCCTTCCACAGCATAGAAATGTCTCCATCAGAAGCTGAGGATGATACCTTCCATGTTCCCTGATGTTGTCTTCAGGCACTTTGTCTCCCCTCCCAGGTAAGGTGGATACCCACCATCCACATCCCTGTCTTCCTCAGATCCCCTGGTGAGGTCGACCCTTCCCTGGGACTCTGATCCTGCCTTTTAGTCTCCTGCTCCATCCCCAGTCCTGCTGCCACCCTGGGTGATTTTGTTCCCTGCAAAGACTACCTATCTAGTCCCTGGCCTTTCCATGCATTATTCTCCTTAGCTCCCACTGCCTTCTACTCCCCTCTGCTTCTCTATTCACAGCCACCGCCCCAGTCCGGTCAGCACCTTGGACAGAGCCACAGTGGGCCCCTTAGCTTCAGATTCCCGAATCTATGTTAGACCTCTTACCTTACCATCCCCTTCCTCCAGGACTTTGCACCCCAGATCGTCTCCATTCTGTTTGATACCTCTTGTTTCCTGCATTCACCCCTACTGCCCCAATTCCTTTTCATAATTCTCCTTCTAGCCTGGGCTTCAATGTTTATTTATCATTTGAATGACTTTCCTGACAACATTTTATTCTCTTGCCATTCCAACCTATTATTAACCTACAATTATTCTTCCTCCCTCTCTTTGCTATGGTTCACTGCAAGCAGAGTATTTTTATCTGCTTTATGATTGTTGAGATTGAGATTTTCATGTGACTTGTTCTGGACAGTGAAATGTGGACAGCAGTGATAATGGACCTGTTCTGAGCCAAGGTGTTAAGACCTCACATGTCTCTGATCCTTCCTTTTCAGCCTGTACCAACACCATGAGAATAACATGGTCTGCCTAGCTGTCTGGTGCATGAAAGATAGACACAGACCTGCAACCTGATGCAGAGCCATGCAGCCAACCTGCAGATACAAGAGCAAGTAAATATTTATTGCTACAATAAGCCACTGAGATTGGAGGTGATTTGTTATGCAACATTATTGCAACAATACCTATGTGCCACAGTCCCCTACATCTTAATCTTATCCCTTCCAGATTCTTCCAATCAACATTTAAATATGTGTAAATCTCGCCATTTTACAAAACCAATCCTCCATCTCCCCTGGGTCCTCTTCTAGCTATTACCCTCTCACCTGTACTCTTTTCAGGCAGGATTCTTGAAAGCATCACCTGTTCTCGATCTCCATGATTCGCCCATTCTTACCTCATCTTCCTGCAAATCAACAATGCTCCACCATTTCCCTGAAGCAGTTCTTCCTGGGGTTCCCATTTCTTCAACCCTTACTAAGAATGTACTTTGTGCTCTAGCTGGATATGGGAACATACATATAAAAAGATATGCATGAGCTCTGGCAGCCTTTCAGTATATAAGGAAAAGTCTCCAGACTATGACAATCTGGTCAGGTGAGAGCAGCAGATGGGATAGGGAAAGTGCATAGGGGAGGGCACAGAAACTAACCTCAGAGGTCAGGGAAGCACCCCATCAATTGTGACATCAAACTAATAAAGGAAGTTGGACATGATTTAGTCAGGTGGAAAAAAAGAGAGAGAGAGAGAGAGAGAGAGAATGTTTCTGCTACTTGGACAAAATGTGCTAAAGAAATGTTTTAAAGACACAAATCCCATCACATCCTTCCTGTTATGGTTTGAATATGAGGTATCCCCCAAATCTCATGTGTGAGACAATGCAAGAAGGTTCAGAGGAGAAATGATTGGGTTGTGGGAGTCTTAACCCAATCAGTGATTTAATCCCCTGATAGGGATTAACTGAGTGATAACTAAAGTGATAGGGTGTGGCTGGAGGAGGTGGGCATTGGGGTGTGGCTTTGGGTATATATTTGTATCTGGCAAGAGGAGTCTCTCTGCTTCCTGATGATGTGAGCTGCTTCCTTCTGCCACACTCTTCTGCCATGATTTTCAGTCTTACCTCGAGCCCTGAGGAATGAAACTGGCTTTCTATTCAGGACCTCTGAAACTGTGAGCCCTCAAATAAACTTTTCCTCCTCTATAATTGTGCTGTTTAGACCTTTTTAGTCACAGCAGTGAAAAAACTGACCAAAACAATTCCCTTGCATAAAGTCTTCCAAATCTCCCCACTTTTTATATCCAGGAAGCTGCAGAGAGAAGATTGTTGCTCACTATTTTATTCCCACCAGCCTCATAGTAGGAATTTGATAATAGGAAAGAATTAGCAAAAACATTAACAAGATAATCACAGGTGAAAGAGTAGAAGCACAATCCAATGTTATTTGCTAAATTCCCTGGAACAATATTATTGATTATTAATGGCATAACAAACCATTATTCGGATAATGTCTAGTGCAATGTCAGCTGCACAGTTGGTGCTTAATAAATGCTTGCTGAATACAAGTAGTATTTGGTCATTTGAGGCACTTATAATATTCTATAACACTGCACCCCATAATTCAACATCTCTGTGGGGAAAAAAACTGACTTTTTAAAGGGTAAGTTAATTTCACACTATCACTCAGTCACTAAATAGTAATAGTGAAGTCATGTTGGTTCCTAGGACTTCCAATGGCAAAATCTATGCTCTGTCCACAGAACATAGCGAGTCAAGACACATGTAAAAGATAGCACTGGGAAGCCTTCACACAGATGAAACTTGAGCCAGGCCCCAGAGATCAAGAGCATTTGGTAGACCAAAACTGGTACAGAAAAGGAGTTGCTGCAGAGAAGATCAGCAGGAATGTAGGAATGGAAACAGGGACAACATACTTCTTTCAAAGGAACAGAGAGGACATTGTTCTGCTCTAGGCAGGGGGTCCACATTGCTGCAGAAGTTCCCTATCCAAAGAGGTTAAACTCAACGTGCTGAATCCAAATAGCAACTCTTTCCCCCTAATAATTGAGAATCAGATGGACTGATTGAAGGCATCCAGAGCAAAAAAGGAAACATGTTAAGACACACAAGGATTGTTATGAGAGAGGAGAAAATACATTACCAGCTCCTCTCTCTCTCTAGTGTAAAAACTCATAAGACAATGATGTATATTCATAGTGCTAGAGATATGTGCACAAGTTCCAAAATGGGTCACACTAGCAGGACTAGCAGAAGATGCCCATTCCTATGTGAATCCACTGGCATTCATAAGGCATAGAAGAGAACTTGGTGTAACATCAGAAATTTATCTGCTTGCAAATCTTAAAGGGTCAAGCATTGTCTGAGATGAAACTAGAGAATCAAGTAGGTGGGAACCAAAATAGGAGATCTCAGTGAGAAGTTGGTGCTGCCTAAGTCTGGCCACTGCTACATGTGCCTGGGAATGGCAGTATGCATGTGGGGTGGACAGTCTGAATGACCAGGCAGACTTTGTTGCAGTCTGTAAATGTTAATATTAATTTTATGTGTCAGTTGCATTTATACCAACTCCCCCTCTCCATATTGAATAATTTCTTCATGCTTAGTTCCTGACACTAAAATTTTGAGCTTACACGTCAGTAGTTTTATGTCTTAGAACTTTTACTTCTTTATTATCCAAGCCGTGTTTGCACACAAACTATTAGAAATGACAATTGAGTAAAAAGGAAAGAATGAAATTCACCTGCAATCCTAGAACCATTGATAACTATGATTAACTGGTTGATATATACTTTCCCAGAATCTTTGTATAATTTCTTTTTTTAATATTTTTTAATTGTCGATGGACCTTTATTTTATTTATTTATATGTGGTGCTGAGAATTGAACCCAGTACCTCACACATGCTAGGCAAGTGCTCTACCACTGAGCCACAACTCCAGCCCCCTTTGTGTAATTTCAAAAATAAAATAAGAACATCCTCTATATACACTTCCATATCCTGACTTTTATTTGACAATATAACAGCTTATCATGTCAATGAATCATCTTCCACAGCATCATTTTTATAGCCATGTGGTATTCTATTACATTGGTGCTGCTGGTGATGGATCTATTGTTTGACATCAAAGTTGTCTTCAAGCTCCAGATGTCAGAACCATAAATGATGCTTTGATGAGCTTTGCGTACATACTGGATTATTCCCTTGAGTCCCTTGCCTTCCTTTATAGCCTCCCCTCCTTATCATCCTTTCACTCTTATTCATCTTTCTAGGAAACTGAACTCTTTTGGGTCCCTTAAACATGTATAGCTTTCTCTGTGCTTTGGTACATACTTCTCTCACTGCTTGGAACATTCTCCCACCACCTGCAATCCTATGCCTCAATAACTTCCATTCACCATTCAGATTTCAGTTAGACATTACTTCCTCAGAGAAGCAATTTTCACCACAGACTGGCTCAGCGACCCCCACTCTTCATTCTTTTAGAGCAGGGGTCAGGTGTATTGTAGCATCCTGTTGACCTGTCTAAGTTGCAATGTCCATTAGGGGAAGAAAACTGTCTGCCTTGATCAACATACTGGGAACCATGCCAACACATAATCAATATGCCATAAAATCTGTCAAAAATCAATAAATAAATTCCTAAAAATACTGCTGGGTCAAAGGAATGCACTTGTCTAGGCATATGATACATATTGCCAAACTGCCCTCTCAAAAGGCCTTACCAATTAATTTCACCACCATAGTACATGAGGGTATTCATTTCCCACATCCTGGATACTCTTGTAAAAATTTCTGAAAATCATTTCTCCATAGGGTTTTGTTTAGGGAGCATTGACTGGAATGATGTGCAGTGGATTATGGAGGAGTCTCAACGCAGTGGGGTATAAACATGAAAGCTAATTTCTTCCAGTCGTTGCTTTCTGTAGTGTTCTGTTGAATCCCTTTTCCCCATCATTTAATGGTTTTTGAGCAGAAAGTGAATGTTCCTGTCACTTTCAGTTATTAAAAACCCAGTCTAGTCAGTTTAAAACTCCAAATTTGTATTTGTTTCAAAGTTCTCCTCCACCCTCTCCCTTCACCATGCCAACCCAAACTCCAGGAAGACGATGACTCTAGAGGTGGAAAGAGCAGTGTGGTATCATCTTTCACCACTTCTTCCTTTGCTGGCTCTGACTGTTCTAGACTTAGGAGTGGGAGGAAGGGATGGGGAGGTGACAGGCACCTCAGTCTGGGAAGGATCAGTGGTCGTGAGAAGGCATCTCTGATGTTGGCCTGATTCAATCTGGTTCTGGTAGGTTAGTGGATCTTGCTGAAGTGGCAGTCCTCATGTGGAGCATGGCACCTTCCCCCACACAAGGAACCACTCAGAGGAGGTAGTAACATCCACTTCAGCCAGGATTATGACCCCACCCTCTCTTGATGGAGCTCCCTTCATTTGTTCTGGTAGCCTGGTGGACAGCCCCCATTTGTTGCCTTTCCCAGTTCTATGCTTCTTTAGGTAGAAATGCAGGAAAGACTGTGGATTTCCTTTCTTCCTTCCCAGGTCTATGAATGGAGTGTGTACAGGGCCAAGGTGAACTGGGATAGAGGCACCCCTTACTTCCTTCCCAGACCCTCCTCCAGGTCTTCTTCCTTTACTGGCATGGGCCACATCCAGAGGCCTCTTACAAAAATCTCTAGACCACAAGTGGCCACTGGCCTCTGATCATGTGTGTCTTCCCATGGGGTGAGAAAGGACTCGACTCTTTCCACAGCTACTGATATGTCAACAGTTCTGATACCATCTCCCCATACAAGTCCCCATCCTCACCTTATATAAACAAGAGTGGAGTAACAGAGATCCAAATGGAGTGTGGTTTGAAGGTAGCAGGTCAATTCTGCAAACTGTGGCTTACAAACCACGTTGCCAAGATGTGCTCCTGGGCAGCTCTCTTTAGAATGCAGGCACTGTTGGTGCCGCTCCCCCTCTTCCTTGCTTTGAGCCTTGGTCACAATTCTGAGACACCAGAAAAATCCACCTCATCATTTTGTTGCAGATGAACTAGTCATGATCCTCAATGGTATTTTTATAATAATTGCAGAAATAGATGGTATATGGTTATTTCTTGTGGCAGCACTGGATAAAATCTGAGGGGCAAGACCAGGCAATTTGGAATTAAAGGGAAAATGGCCACACAGAGCAAGAGTAACAGAGCCTAGGGCTCTTTGGGGTGAGAGTGGAGAAGGATGAAGAGTGGATGATGAGGGGAGTAGGCACTCTCATGCCTCCCGGGGCCTGGAGGGTCAGGAGACCTCTCTGTCCAGTCTTGCTGTTGTCAGGGGCAATCTGACATCACACACAAAGCAGAGAGGGAGAAAGGAACCCCAGTGAAACCCTCTCACCCTGCTTCAGTCCTCAAATGCAAATGTCACATCCAGTTGAGAAAAAGCTCTGGCTCAAGCTCCTCCTCCTGCCCCATAGACCCTGACCATAATAGTCGATACGGTCATTTCCCAAAGCCTGAGCTATTAAAGCTGATTGGGTGGATGCATCCATGCCCATCAGTTGTGGGAGAGATAACCAGGGATTTTTTCCAGCCCTGAGAAAAAAAGGATTTTTTCCAATATTCATGAGAAAAAAAAGTATGGATAGGTTCTTCATGAACCAATCACACTGAGAGGGCCCTTTCTTCCTTTCCAGCTCCCTGGCATGGTCTTATTGAAATAAGATCCTCACTATTGCAATTATAGTCAGAGTGTTAGGAGCCTTGGGATTCATTAGCTTGTCTTCAATGGCATTGATTTCTTGTTTAGTAATTAACTTACCAGAGCCCCTGATTGCATAATCTCTCCATTTACATAATTAAGACATAAATCTTGAGCTTGGATAGTAGCCAGAGAACTGGGGACTGGACACCAAGGGCAGCAGATGCTTGACAGCTTGGAGTCTCAGCATTATACTCTCAACAGATGATCCCATTTGCCTCTGTGACTTCAGTGGCCTGAGAGCTTCTCCTCAAGCACTTATTTTTGAAGGCTCATGCCAAGAAAAGCAATCCATTTAATCTAAACTTACAGAGAAATCATGATGGTTTTAAAATATACTCATAATTTCTTTGATGCGTGTTCCTTTAAAAGGTGGGGCATGGTGGTGCATGCCTATAATCCCAGTGGCTCCTTAGGCTGAGGCAGGAGGCTCACAAGTTCAAAGCCAACCTCAGTAAAAGTGAGGTGCTAAGCAACTCGGTGAGACCCTGTCTCTAAATAAAATACAAAATAGAGCTGGGGATGTGGCTCAGTGGTCAAGTGCTCCTGAGTTCAATCCCTGGTGCTCCCCTCCAAAAAATGTGAGGTCTAATTCCCCTTCCTTTCAATGTGGACCAAAGTCAGTAAATGCTTTTAACAAACAGAATAAGGCAAAAGTGATTATTTCAAAGCTAATTCAAAAAGCATCACTGCTTCCTCTCTCTCTCTCTCTCTCTCTCTCTCTCTCTTTCTCTCTCTCGTTTCTGCCTATCTGTCCGTCTGTCCGTCTGTCTCTGTCATGGCTTGTTATGGAAAACTATCATGCCACAAAGATCCTCAAGGAGTCTACGGAGAGCCCACACTAAGCAGAAACCAAGGGCTCCTCTCAACAACCAGAACCAACTTGCTAGTCATACCCGTGAGCACTCTTGGAAGTGCATCCTCCAACCCCAGTCAAGCTTTCAGATGATTGCAGCCCTGGCTGACATCTTGATCACCATCCCACAAGAGACCCCAAGAAAGAACTGCCCACCTAAGCCACTCCCAAATTCCTGACCCATGAGAACTGTAAAGATAATGAATTTTATTATCGTTTTAGGCCATCATGTTCTGAGGTAACTTGTTACCTACAGTAAATAACAAATATGGGGGCACTGTTTTTCCAATGCTATTTGTAGGGTTTTTGTTTTGTTTTGTGGGTGCTGGGGATTGAACCCAGGGCCTTGTGTCCAATGCTATTTGTTCAAGAAAAAAATGGTCTGATGTCAAGACAACTAAAATTGTTCATATTCTTGACCCATCAGTTCCTCATGTAAGAATCTACATTAGAAAAAAATATATTAAAAATGTAAATACACAAACAAATTTGCAAAATGTTCTCAATGTATTCATTACATTATTATAGAGATACATAGCATCTCTATAAAAGTAAAAGCAGAAAGCAAAGAACATTCTCATCCATAGAATTCAATTAAATGATTCAAGGAGAAAAGTTGAATACTTCCTTGTAGGCAGTAAAAAATGGAATTAATGGTAAAAATAAAGATCTTTCATGTAAAACTTTAAGCTCAAATGGTTTAACTATCAATTTATAGAAGAAATATTCAAACCTTTATCCAATCATGAGAAATAAAAGGCTAAGAAAATACTTCCCAACCTAAACAGAACTTTGATTCCAAATTCTGACAGAAATAATTTTAAAAGGAAAATTATAAGCAAATCTGACTCCTCAACAGATGTAAAATTTTTTTTAAATAATTTAAAATCAACTCCAAATTTTTACAGAAAATGTAGATCATGAATAAATTGAGTATAACACAAAAACACAAGGCTGATTCAACCTAAGAAAAATTAATTTACCTTGTTAATAGGATAAGGAGAAAAATCACAATTTTATCACAGTGGATGTGGAAAAACCATGGACAAAATGCAATGTTCATTGATAATTTTAAGGAAAAATCACTTAGATGAATAGAAATAGAGGCTTCTTTATGTGGTGAAGCAAGACTATAAAGCTGGTTCAGGTGCATTCAAGGTCTGAGGTGGTCCTCAGGATTGAGAAGAGGGAGCCAGCTTTCTTCTGCATTGATTCAGGCAAGAGCAAAGTTTCAGCAACAAAGAATCAGATTTTCATTTCCTTGGTCCTGGGAAAAAAAAGATTGGGACTTTTGTGGGTTTGGGAAGGTAAAGGTGAGCTTAGCCAGCAGAAGGCTGTGAGTGTTCCTGGAGAGGGGCTGCACCTGCCTGCTTCATGTGGTTCTAAAAAGGAGGATCTGTCTGTTCCTACTGCTACTGGTAACCCAGGACTGCACTGGTGAAGTTTCTCCTACTCCCTTCAATTAGTGGATCTATGAACAGGGAAATACCCTTATGGAACCTCAACAGAGGATTAATATATGTCACTCATCATCTCTGGGTCAAGTAAGATGAAATCATTGAATATTTTACTCACTCATCATTGAGTGTTGACTTGATACCACTAATAAAAAAAAATCAACAACCTGCCCTCGGCAGGGATGAAGAGATCACAAACCATGAGAAGGCAAAGCAGAATTTCAAATCCCTTGAGGTGTCTCTGGGATCTTACTGGGAATCTAAACCAGAAGTGCAGAGCAGCTGGTTTTCACTGAAGAAGAGCTGATTGAAGAGACATACAAGGATATTAATTTTAAAAAGTGGTAAGAATTCTCAAGAAGATGCAATTTGAGCACAAAGGGACATTCAGAACCTAAAAACAAAGTCAAAAAGCCCTCCTAAATATCTAATTGATAATAGATCATTGATAAGCAGAGAAACAGGATAGTCACTTACTGAGAATCACAAAAAAAAAATCACTAACAAAATAAAAAAAAAGCAAAGGGAATGCCTCATGAAACAGAGCCAAAGACACAGAAACAGATGAATAAAGAAAAAGGTAATCAATTTGGACAAAAATGGAGGAGACCTAGCAAGCAAAGAATAGGAGATCCAGAAGGAGAAACACATAAAGATGAAAATCCTTCCTAGGCTCCAGGTAGACTTGAATTTGCAGATTGAAAGTACACAGAAAATCCAAGGCAGGACTGATGAAAATAGACCTACAAATATCCTGGTGAAATTCCTAAATTATAATGTTGAATCTTCTCAAAGAGTAAATAAAAAAATATTCAAAGTTTCCATATGGGGTGGGCTAGGGGAAGAAACATGCAAAGGGAATCAATGTAGCATCAGATTTCTCATCTGTGACACTGTAACTGCAAGTCAGCAGAAAGGGACAGTGCCATGCACCAGTGATCCCAGCTACCCAGGAAGCTGAGGCAGGAGGATCTCAAGTTCCAGGCTACTCTGAGGAGCTCAGTGAAACCCTGTCACAAAATAAAAAAATTAAAAGGGTAGAGGTAGTGGTTCAGTAGCAGAGTAGGTCTAGGTTCAATCCCCTGTACTGGGGGTGGGCAGGAAGAGAAGGCAGCCGAATTCCAACTGTTCTGTGGATGACCACCAGGGGTCATCCTGGGGGAAGGGGAAAAGATGTATAGGAATAAGCAACTAATAAGAGAACTTTAATGTAGTAAGGGAGTGATTGGTATCTTTATGACTGTTAGAAGTGGAAAGATAATCAACAACAGGGTCAGAAAGCATAATAAAACATCACAATTAACAAGGCAAAATAAGCAGAAATTAAACCAAGACAAACATGGTAGATAGCACCAGTGTTTGCCTTCTCGGTATGCATTCTCCCTTCTTCTGCTAACAGCACCTAGATTTTATTTTTACTCCATAAACACAAACACAGCACCTGTTATTGGTGCCAGATGCTGTTCTAATTCCTTCACAAATATTAATTTATTTAATCCTTTTAACAACCTATTTTACAAAAGAGTGACATAAAAGAGATTTTGGAATGGGTTCTTGACCGAAGCTGAACAAATTATGAGACTCCTGTTCGGTTTTTTGCTGGAATTATTCATAAAAAGACACTTTTTTTTCCCTAGGATTGCTAAAAAGATGACGAGTAAACCAGAACTGCTGGTAGTCATCTTTGTTCCTCATAGGAAGAACTTGCCTCTGTATAAAGCCACCAGAGAGAAAACCTCAGCTGCAAGAACATCTCTGATAATACCACCCGAGTACATGGGTCCTGCTTCATCTGGCTCAACCTTTGGACTTTACATATTTGTGGCACAAATTCTTTCTTTTGGCTAGGTTTTGTTTAGTTGAATTTCTATTTCTTGCGACAGTTGTCTTGACTAAACTATTAACAAAATTAGAGAAAAATTAAATGAATTAAAAACTTTTTTAAAAGAAACAAAAAGGAAATGTAAAATATTTTACAAGTAATGATATGGTGTATGATGCACAAAATGTGAATGGGTTAATTTTCCTCTTAAAATATAGATATTTTACCAGGTGTGGAGGTTGGTGCCTGTAAATCCCAGCTACTCTATTTGGGAAGCTGAGGCAGGAGGATCATAAGTTCGAGGCCAGCCTCAGCAACTTAGTGAGACCCTGTCTCAAAATAAAAAAGTTTAAAAAGTGGGAGGTGTAGCTTAATAGCAGAGGACCTATCTCAGTGCAAAACATAATTATCATAAAATGCAGATATTTTAAAACTGAGTTTAAAAAGAAATACAATTGAAATCTCATTAGCACACAGAAAGTATGGCAATGAAAACATTTGAAATGATTGAAAATTAAAAATCTATCAGGTAAAGAAAAACAAAAAGCAGAAATGGCAAAAATAGTTATCAAAGTAGAATTCAGATCTCAGACAAAATAGAACAATTATAATCACAAAACCATAACACATGAAGGAGAAAAATAATCATTAAGTTATTTGCGTAAATAATATGGTAAACAAATCTGAAGTTATTAAAAAATCTGTAATTAAAGAAAAATTAACTAAAATAGTGGAATATTTTTAAATATTTCTTTTAAAATCTGGCAGGTTGAGTACAGAAAGGTAACAAGTATTAAAGGATTTGAATAATATAATCAACTTGATTTAATAGCTCTATGTACAGAAAGCATACATTATTTTTTATTTTTTTAATTTTTACAGACTTCATTTGGTTCATTGTACACAAATGGGGTACAACTTTTCATTTCTGTGGTTGTGCATGATGTACATTCACACCATCATGTGATCATACATGTACATAGGGTAATGATGTCTGTCTCATTCTGCCATTTTTTCTCAATGGAACATTGGTAAACATTCACCATATACTTAGGACAAAGGCAAACTGAATAAATTCTCCCAAAGTCTTGTAATAGGTCACATCCTCTGATTATAATCTTTGAAAATATGAAAACCAACAATGTAAAACACTCATCTTCCAAAACAACAATAGTGACAAACATCTAACAATGCAACTACTTGAAAGCAAAAAACACCTTTGAGTTCATGATTTCAGATACACTTTTGCTTTCTTAAATAATGACTACTTTTAAGTTACAAATAGATGAGAAAATGCTACAGATCAAAACTTCCCATCACAGCCAAATCTGCACCTACAGAAATTTTTAGTCTTGTTTTGCCTTTTATTATTGATTAAAATAAAAACAAATTAAGTATTTAATTAAAAATTAGAGTGTGTAATGAAAGATAAAGAATAAAGATAAATGTTTAATGTAATGCAATGGAAAATAACAACAAAATATTAGAAGAGTAAGCAAAACCAAAAATCCCATTTTTGAGAAGAATATTCATAGAATAGTATAACCTCTGCATAGACTGATTAGAAAGAAAGAGTATATAATATCAGGAAAAAAATGGGATATAACCACATATATGCAGAGTATAGGAAAAAAGAATATTATTATGTGCAACAACTTTGAAACTCCAGAAAAAAACAGATTTTTTTTCTAGTCAAAGATTAATCACCATAATTGCTTCAAGAAGAGATAGAAAATCTGAATAGATATCTGTGTAAGAAACTGAAATGACACTAAAATTTTAGATGAAAAACAATTCTAGGTTAAGATGTGTTTACAGGTAGGGTCTATCTAAACTTAAATATAAATAATGTTATACATTATTTAAGACATCCCAAGCCATTGAAAAGGTGAGAAACTTTTAAATTTGTTTTATTAATAATAAAGCTAATCTAACTTACTAGCAAAATCTGACAGTGCAGAATATTAAAGTAGTGACTAATTTCATTTATAAAGATTAAAAGCTACAAATGCAATAGTAGGAAATAAAACAACTTGATCATATGAAAAGATGAGTACATTACAAACAATCAGGGATTACTATAGGAATATTAACATGGGTTCAATGTCAAGAAACCTACAACTTAATTTAGAATTTCAACTAATCAGAAAAAAAAAATCACAATCCTCAGAAGAAACCAGTCCTGCTGACTACTTGATCTTGGACTTCTAACCTCCAGGGCTAAAACAATAAATTCCTGTTATTTGAGCCTCAAAGTCTGGGGTACTTTAGTAGCCCCAGTACTACTACAATAGCATACTACAATAGCATACTACAGTGACACAGCCACATCAATGTTTATAGCAGCTCAATTCACAATAGCTCAACTATGGGACCAACCTAGGTGCCTTTTAACAGATGAATGGATAAAGCAAATGTGCTATATATACAGTTAGATGTTTGGATAGATGAACATATATGTAATAAAACAAGTAGTAAGATGTTAATGATAGGTGGACTACAAGCTCTGGGTTTACAGGTGTTGTCTATAAAATTTTTTCAAGATGGCTGTGTGTTTTAAAATTTTGAAACATTGCAAGGAAAACAGAGCATTACGAAATGTGCCTTTAAAACTCAGGAAAGTCAATTCTGTTACAAATAGTTATTCCCAGAAATCCCATAACTAAGATAATTCCACAAAAAGGAGAAAATAAAATAACTTCAGATTAGCAACTGGCAGAGTAGCAATGGCACTTACACACACACACACACACACACACACACACCCCTCTACATGTTGACTCAGAAATTCAATTTTGGATACCCTATCTTACAAAAATAAAAGTATCAATGTAAAAGTACATATTTGCTTATTTACTATTGTTTGTGAGACAAAAACCCTGGAAACCACTTGACTATCCATGGATAGGGGAAGAGCTGACTAAATGGTGGTTCATCTTTGAAATACTTCATTGTTGTTATTTGAATAAATTCAATCTATATTATTTGATCCACACTCTTAGCTATTGTTCCATGCTGTGATTCAGTAAAATCTCTATCACAGAGTATTCTTTTTTTTGTAATAGTATAATAAAAGACTAAAAAAGATACAGCGTTAAAAGATGTAAGAAACAGCTCCTTATTCTGTATTCTCAAAGCATATTCCTGTGTCTGCAGCCTTTAGGAGAGGGAGTCGGGCACCCAGGGCTAGCCGGAAGTACTTGCCCTGAGGTCTGATGGCAGAAGCAAGAAGGACTAGAGTAAAGCCAGAGCCAAGCTGAGGGAATAAAGGTTGGTTTGTTCCTTCCAACAGCTGACTAGAGTTGGGATGGAGACAGAGCTAAGATTCAGAATGGTGATGAAGTTTGGATTTATTCATTGAAAACCCTGATCTTTGAGGGCCACAGGATAAGGAACATCAGGTAGATGAGAGACTAGGAAGACTCTTGAGCCAGAACAACTGAATTTGGAAATTCTGGCTACTCTACTCTCTGTGAGGCTAAGCAGATGCTTCACTTTGTCTTTTATAAAATAGAAAGAATATTTACCTCCGAGGTGTAAGAAGAAGAAGAAAGGTGATATATATTTATAATATGATATGTATATATATAAGATACAGATTCTTCACAGAAAATATATAATCAATCAACAAATATATGAAAAATATTCAACATCTCTAGCAATTAGAGAATGCAAATCAAAATTACTCTAAGATTTCATCTCACTCCAGTCAGAATGGCAATTATCAAGAATAAAACAAAAAAATTAAAAAAAGAACAATAAAAAAAATACAAGCAACAATAAATGTTGGTGAGGATGTGGGGAAAAGGTACTCTCATACATTGCTGGTGGGACTGCAGCCTGCTGCAACTGCTTTGGAAAGCAGTATGGAGATTCTAAGAAAACTTGGAATACAACCACCATTTGACCCAGCTATCCCACTCCTCAATTTATACCCAAATGACTTAAAATCAGCATACTACAGTGACACAGCCCCATCAATGTTTATAGCAGCTCAATTCACAATAGCTAAACTATGGGACCAACCTAGATGCCTTTTAACAGATGAATGGATAAAGAAAATGTGCTAAATATACACAATGAAATATTACTCAGGTTTAAGAATGAAATTATGGCATTTGCAGATGAATGGATGGAGTTGGAGAATATCATGCTAAGCAAAATAAGCCAATCCCCAAAAAACAAAGGCCATATTTTCTCTGATATGCAGATGCTGATCCATAATGGTAAAGGGGCTCAGGAAGAATGGAAGGACTTTGGATTGGAAAGAGGGAAGTGAGGGGAAGGGATGGGGGTGGGGATAGGAAGGATGGTGAAATGAAATGGACATTATTACCCTATGTGCATGTATGCTTGCACGAATGGTGTGACTCTGATTGTGTGCAGCCAGAGAAATGAAAAGTTGTGCTCCATTTGCATACAATGAGTTGAAATGCATTCTGCTCCTATGTATAACTAATTAGAACAAATTTTTAAAAACAGATAAGTATTCTAGATGCTCAAGAGTAGCAAACATCACTATTAATATCATTGTATAAGTACCCATTTATAGCAGTCACTCAGCAGTGGAGACAACCATCATTATTAGCACCTCTGGGTTTACCTATTCACAGCAATGGTGGATGTCCGTCATGAGTATCATAGTAATCTCTTAGTCTTATCTGGAGATGAAAAGAGAGGGAGAAATTTTCTTCTGCCCTCCTTGTTCCATGCTCCACAAGCCCAGAACATCCTTCTGTTTCCTCTTTTTTTTTATTATCTCTGCATGCAGCTGAAGAATCCAGGCTTTAAACAGTTCACATAGCAGGAAACCCATCACAAAAGTGTCCTGGTAATAAATGGCCTTGATTCATTTATGCAAGTGGCTCATGTGCGCATTGTGCCAATGAAGATGTCAAATTTGGGTACCAAGTGCAGGTATCTGACTCAAGCCTAGGTTTTGATTTTCGTGGTTGGGGATGGTAAAGGGAAGGAAAGAAAGATGAGAGACAGGGAGACAGAAGAACAAAGACAGAAGGAAAGAGAGAAGGCTGGCTTGTTTTATAGGAACAGCGTGAAGAAGGCGGCAGTTACACGAAGTTCAAATGTGTTATTTATGAAATCAGAAAGCAATTACCTGCACATTCATGCAGATCAGTTCTGGGAGTATCTAGATAGAATTATCTGCTCTGGTAAGCCATTCGACTCTATCATCTAGTCTGAATCTGGTTCGGTGAGTTAGGCAGCGGGAGATGCATAGGTGGATCATAAAATTATAGAGCCTGTGAATCAGGGAGGTGCTGTTTTTCATCCCCTTATTTAAAGAATGAGCCCCTCCTACCTCCCAGACAGAAGAAAAGCCTCCTCTTTTATTTTTTTTTATTAGTGCATTATAGTAATACCTAATAGTTGGGTTCATTTTGGCAAAATCATACATGCATAGAATTTAATTTATTCCATTTCAGTCCCTGAGGGGAACCTCCTCTTTCAAAAGGCCTTTGAAACCCCTCCCATACTGCTTGCCACCCTAGCTCTTTCAAAAGAATAGAAATCTCTCAACTTTCTTACTCAGAATTCATAGTCCTCATGGTTGGAAAAATCTTACCCTGAGTTTCCCTGGCAATTTTACTCTAGTGTTGAACTCTCTCTCTCCTTGACAGAAGCAAAACACAGGAAGGCACCCTTCTCTGAATAAACTCCTGCTTGCAGAACTGCAGAATGTCTTTCTTTCTGTCATCCATGAAAACTATCTAACCACATGAGGACTTCACAACTCTTCCCTTATCATGTACAAGTGGCTTCATCCTGTCCCCCTGTCCTCCACTACCCTACAGTCCCACTAACACTACAGAGACAGGGACAGGGTGTGACAAACAGCTTCTGTGCAGGACTAGAGTTGGGGTAGTGTCTTTTGGCAGCTGTGGCTATGAGCACCGACTCTTCTTCTAACAGCCACATCAGCCCTGGTCCTTGAGATTAATGTGATTCTTTTATCTCAGCTGGTACCTGAACAACCTACATTTTTTTTGATAGCCCTGTAATCGCATCACCTATCTACCTTCTTCAAGTCTGTGGCCACAGGGGCCCTGGTGGAGGGGGGCTCACTGAAAACATCTCTGTCCTAGAAGACTGGACAGTTCCTTTCTGCTTAGTCACTTCCCTTCCATCACTTAAGACTGGAAGCTGAAGTTAGTTTGGTTTTATCTCCCTTGGCAAAATTCTAACTCCATGGCTCTCTCTTCAAAGCTGCTGCCCTGGGTTGGCCTTCCCATTATGTCTATTGCATAACAAGTGCCTTTGTTCCTGGCTGAGTGTCGACATTACTCAAATGTGACAAGGCTCCTTTTGTTCTTCTGCTCCCAACTCATCAGCCTCAGCCTGTTCCATACCATACCACCGTGAAAACCAAATCAGCAAGAGCCCCTGGAAATTGATGTGTGATGCCTGGGAAATTCAGTCTGGATGCTAAAGAGATACCCATGATTGGCACCTTCTCTTGATGGTCTCAGAATTGCTTGGAAGCTCTGTTGCTTTGTCAGCACACAAGTAATGAGCTATTGAGCCTCACCTACCCCAGTCAATTGTATGGTCATTTTTAGATTCATTTAAGTTTCCCTGAAATTATTCAGGGAATAATTCAATAGATTCCCAAGCAAGACAGTGACCTAAAGAGGTCATTGGGTCCCTCCTCCAGCTTCCAGGCATCCAAACCACCTACCTGCTACAGAGAGTCTGTCTACCATCCCTTCAATCCTCATAAGATCCCCAGTAAAGGAGGTATGTGATTCCCATTTCATAGGTGAAAAAGGAAGTTCGGTGAGGACACAAGGTTAGTCAGTGGTGGCGTGGGTCCTGGCTAGGAACTCAGGTCGAGGTCTCATTTCACCACTGGCCCTGCAAACTTAAGCAAAAACAGTTCAAAATCACTGTACCCTCTCCAGCTTCTCAGTTACCCCTGTCCAAGGGGAATAGGGATAGAAAGGGGGGTTGTTGGTCCCAGAGGTAACTGAGTCCCAACACTTAACTTGGAAGCAAGGCTCCCGGTAGAATGGGCAGCAAGTGAGCACCACTGCTGGGCCCCCAGCAAACTCCTGGACATTGCCCAGAGCACTGTCCCTATAACCATGGCTTTTCTCTGAATCTCCAAGTACAGAAAGAAGGAGAATGGAGGCACTTGTGAAATGCAGATTCACAGGTCTCCAGCCCAGTCTACAGCTGCCCAGTTGAGGTCTTCCAAACAAAGAAGCATCCCAGCAGGAGGAAGAGCCTGGAAATGTGAGTGAAGGATTCCAGGGCTCCCTTGCTGAGGCTGCTGTCTGTCCCCATATTTGGATACCATCTTATTTGTCTCTGTCTGTGTGAAGAAGCTCCTTGAATTTGGTTGGGAGCCAGCACCTCTCTCTGAAATGGAAGATGGGGGTAACCTCCCCCATTTGGACCCCCAACTCCCATACTTGTTGCTAATGCCATTGTGGAACATCCAGATAGGGGATGGTTACACTGAAAGATTTTCTCTTGCCTTTATTGTGTTCTGTTGGCAACAAGAGCTGTCGCCCTAGCCAGGCACTCTCCATGCGTTTGGAGAAATGCATAGAAGTCAGTGCTTCCAGCCCTCACTTTCCCCTTCCTCCCTCCACAAAGCTGGCCTAGTCCATTGGCTAAGGAAGAACATAAAACAAAGTCACCTGGGCTCCCAGGGTTTTAGTAAGAGAAAGCAACGGTAGAGAGGGAGGTAGATACCAGGGCATGAGATGAGAGAGGAGAGGTGGATACCAGGGCAGGAGGGATGAGAGAGGAAGGTGAGAAGGAGGATGGGGAGGAAAGAGGGAAGGAGGCAAGAAGGGAAATGGAAAAGAGAACCAGAGCAGAAAATGTTAAATCAAGGAAGGCATAGGACAGGAGATAAGGCCAGGGAAATAAATAACAAGTGCTCTCTGTGTGAACCCCATTTGTTTCAAGGCCAGGCTGTGCAAGTATCTGCCCCTGATGCTTGCTCGGGACCAGATGAAGCTGACAGTGGTTTTCCTGGGGGCCATCCCTGCTAAGCAGCCGGAAATAGAAGCTGTTCTAATAGTAATGATAATATTAATAAATAAAATAGAGTAGTGGCAAGGGTAATTAGGTTGAAAGAAAGCTCACTACAATGAGAGAGAAGCCATTGTACTGTCTATCTGACTTCAATTGGTGTGTAGTAGAGTGATTTTAAATGTCTTAGAAATGTCCTGTTTTAAAATGGAGGAAACTTGGGCTTCTCAGGTGCTGTTCAACCCTCACATTTTACAGAGAAGTTGCAGAGAAATTAAATTATTTTCTCAACACCACTCAGCAAGTTAATAACAGAATCTGACCCAAGGGAATCTTGATTTCCAATTTGAGAGGCAACTTTATAGAGCTGAGAGTCTTTAAGCTTTGTAGCTAAATAGCTCTGAATTCCAATCCCCGCTCTGCCCCTCTGGCCCAGTGGGAGAGTCCTCTGTGGAAAGAGTTTGGAGAAATGCTGCAATGAAAGAATGGATGTTCCTCTATCAGCCTCGGAAAAACAACAACAACAAAAATGTATTCCTTTGTGTGTGGTAGGATTTAGTTACAGCCTCCTGTCATGGCATTGGGGCATCCTGAATACAAGAACTTTTGTATTCACCCAAGATCCCAAGAAGCCACAGGCAAGAGGCATCCTGGGTTTCACAGTGAAAGAAAAATTACTATAAAGTATCCCACCTCCCAAAACTGGGACTGGAGTGTTTTGCCCCAGATGTGTGGAGCTGCGGAGCTGTTCTGATGTCTTCCCTTTTCTATCCTGCCCCAGGTTTACTTTCTTTTCTTCCCATCCATTCAAGCCAAAGTATAGCTTGGCACTATTCAACATAAAATAACATTATGTTATTAAATAGCATGACTTTTTAAATTTAAACTCATTGAGAAAAGTAAAATTTAAAATTCAATTCCCTGTACGAGTCATACTTCAAACATGAAGCATAGCCAGTGGCTACCATATGGGACATTTCCATCAATGCAGAAAATGATACAGTAGTCTCATGTTATCTGTGGTTTTGCTTTCCATTACATGTTTTCTGTTACCTGTAGTCAGCCTGAGATATTAAATGGAAAATTTCAGAAATAAACAATTCATAAATTTTAAATTGCATGCTGGTCTGAGTAGTCTGATGAAATTTCATGCCATCCCACTCTGTACTCATCAGGACATGAATCATCTCTCTGTCCAGTATATCCACGCTGGGTGCTCTACCTCCCCACTCATCACTTAGTAGGTATTTCGGTTATCAGATCTACTGTCACAGTATCACAGTACTTACTTTCAAAGATACCTTATTTTACTTAATAATGGCCCCAATGCCCAAGAGCAATGCTGCTGGCAATTCTGATAAGCCAAAGAGAAGCCATAATATACTTCCTTTAAGTGAAAAGGAGAAAGTTAATCATAGAATTATATGTAGGGAAAAAACATAGCATACATAGGTTTTGGTACTATCTGCAGTGTCAGGCATCCACTGAATGCCTTGGAACACATCCCATATGGAGGGGGCTACCATATTGGATACTGATGGTTAAGACCACTTGCTGTTCTTTGTTATATATGTCTTACTATTCATCCAAAATGGCTACAGTACCATGGTTGGCTGGTTCAAAGATCCTGGGGCTTAGGGATAGCAATGTTTTACATCACTGCCTTGCTGTCCCCTGACTGACCATGGAGGACACTGCAGGAGTGGGCTCCTACTGAGTGGCTGCAGAAACTTCTTCTGTAGCAGATGGATAGAGAAGGGTAACTCCATGCTGCCTGCAGTGTGCTGACTTGCATCTGTCCTTCCTTGTCTTCATCCCTGACTTCCTCTCTTACTCCCTAGCATCCCTGGACTGCAAGTTAAATGACTTAAACAGTTCCTCAGGCTCCACATTCTTTGAGTTGAGGAGAGTATGGGGAGGGGAGAGTTAATCACCCAATTTCAAATGCACTCAGCCTTCCTCCACCCACCTTTGCTAGTTTTCCCTGCCTTGCTGTGACCTCAATTTCCAGTCCAATATATGTGCTAATGGTGAGGGAGCAACCATGGCTACCTGCAAAATGGGATCCAAAGAGAAAAGGCCAGATTTATGTTTCTGAGCAATTATTGGATTTTTCTAGAAAGAAGGAAAAGGAAGTACAGGAAGGAGGAAGGAGCTTCTTCTTGATTCCCTGGAAAGTGCTGCTTATTTTATCAATTGAAGGAAAGGAAACAAGACTACTGCGAAGTCATACCCACCAATTTCCTAAACCATAGTGTATGCTCATCTGTCTTTGCTTTTTGCTTCTTTAGTTTCTTGTTCCCAACTAAAACTCCTTCTATTAGCTCACATGTCTTATTCATTCACTCATTTTTCTAAGCCAACTGCCCATGAGAATCACCTGGAGAGTTTGTTCTGTTTTGTTTTGTTTTGTTTTGTTTTGTTTTGTTTTGTTTTGTTGTGTTGTGTTGTTTCGATTGTTTGCTTTTCCCCAGAGAATGTAAACCCAAACTATGTCCCAGACAAAATGAATCTGAGTGGATGACAGGGAAGGGGTGAGAGTGAAAGGGTGCTGGGCTAGGGCTCATATGTTTTGCAGAACATCCCAGGTGATTCTACTGCTGGCTTCCAGGTATGAATCCTTGCATTCATTCATACCTTTATCATCCGTTCATTCCACAAATAGTCCTTGAGTGTGGTGAACTGTGTTAGGTGATGGAAAGACAATGGAACTGATGTTTGAAAGCAGAGGTTCTTTGGTGTGGCTACCATTGGAAATACCTAGAGAGATCTTAAAAATTCTGATGCGTACTTCAAGCTCCAGAGAAATTCAATCAGAACCTTCTGAGGGAGAGATCCAGGTACAAGCATTTTTTAAAGTGTTCTAGATGATTCCAATACTGCAGCTTCAAGACAGAAGAGATCTATGAAAGCATGGGGGGACAGGGAAATCCTCACTTAGCCTTGTTTATGAGATCAACACATATTCATTATAGATAGACACAGTCACAGTTAGCATCCTGGTCGGACAGATGTCTTCACTCTGCAATAGTTTAACTCATCTAGTCAACTTGATTGAGATGCCTAGGAAACACCTAGTATTAAGAGACTTCTGGGTGTGTCTGGGAAGGTGTTTCCAGAATGACTGTCATATGGGATAGCAAACTGAGGGGTAAGACCTGCCCTGAATATGAGCAGGACTGTATGATAGACTGGAGAGCCAGATGGACAAAAACAAAAAGTGAAAGAAGGAGGAAGCCTCAGTGGATGCCAACTCCTTCTTTTTCAGTGAGTGCATCTAATGCTGTTGCCATAGCCCCATCCCTCCCCACAGCCCCAGTCTGTGGACACTGCACTCTAGCTCCTTAACCTTTCCAGGGTAGACTCTGACCAGCTGTTCTCCAGGAAGCTTCCAGGTCTTCAACCTCAAACTGGGGCGGCATCATTGGTCCCTCCTGTTCTGAGGCTTCCAACTACTTGGACTGAACGGCTACTGGTCCCTCACTCTGCATGCTGCATACAGCCATTGTGATACTATCCAGGTTCTGGCTGTGTAAGCCAACCTAATAAATTATCTTTTTATAATTATACGAATAGAGAAATATAACCTCTTGGTTCTGTTCTGCTAGAGAACCCTGACTAACATACTAGCCTTCTTCAAGTGTTCAAGATGGACAGACGAGATGGAGGAGATTGGCCCAAAGCAGAGTTCAGAGGACAGAGGTCTGAGCGCTGTCCAGAGAAGGAAGGCTTTCAAGTTGGTTAGACCACAAATTCTAACTTGAAATGTCCTTGTCCCACTAACAACATGAAATTTGTTTTGAAGTAAGGTGCTCCTGTAGTCATGGAGATGGCACCATTTCTAGGACAAATGGCCATGAGATGGGCAGAGGGAGACATTGCATTCCACTATTTTTAGACTTCTGTCAATATTTTTTGCCCATGTTTTTCTCATCATCTTTTGAGTACCTACCATGAGTCAAACACTTTGCCAAACACGAGAATAAAAGAAAAAAAAATGAAAAAGAACTGATGCCAACCTTCAGGGAGCATATATTCTTGAACAGGGTACAGGCTCAGTCTCAGTTTCTTTATCCAATAAAATGAGGGCATAGGGAAGGAAAATCTCTGAGGTCCCCAAAGGCTCCAGTGTCACATGCTTCTGTGACACATTCTTGGTTTTGTGAGGCTGACCCAACTGTCTGCTTTAAAAAATCAAAATAAATCCAGATTGTGTGTTCATGATCAGGTATTTGGTTCTGATGAGGGGTATATTTTTCTGAGCGTGGGGTTACATGTGGTAAGACCCCAACCCATTCCCTTTCACTCTTCAGGGGTCCCTGTTCCTCTTCTGCCTTATCTTGGGAAAAACACTCTGTGAGAGCCTTCACTGTGAGACATTGCTGGGCACTCCTACCTCAGGAGCTGCTTGTTTGTTGACAAACAAGTTGCTCAAAGCCCAAAGTTTGGTCAGTTTGCTTCTCACCTCTCTAGACATGATCCTTGATCAGGAAAGTCTTACCAGATCAGAGCTTCTTTTTTTTTTTTTATGTATACTTTTTTATTTTGTCATACCTCCCCAAAACAGACATTCAACAGTAGTTAGAATGGCCATCTCCCAACATTAAAAAACAAAAACAAAAAACAAAACAAAAATTTGCACCCCCCCAATGGGTGAACAAAGTAAAGAGGAATAACCCAGAGTTCAGCTGAGTAAGCCCCTGTGCAGCCTTAAGTGGTGAGGTCTTCCAATTTCAGAGTGATGTACCTTCAACTTCTATCATCATTCAGTGGAAAACCATAATTTAAATTTTGGCGAAATGAGTTTCATCTCGCAACAGGATTAGTAACCGCATTCACAGAATTTCACATTCTTCTTTTGTGAACTGTGAAGAAAAGGTAGCTAGAAGATCAATAGGATTCCAGCTCCAGCTGCAGATGGAATGACAATATACCAGGACAAAACACCTATATTTTGATTTACAAAGCTAGCAACAGTTTTAAATCTGCAACTTCATTACAGACCAACTACACCACAACCTTTTCAAATGGCAAAAATACAAAAAAGTGTTACAAAAATATTTCAGAAAAAGTGCATTGTCTAAGTGCATAGTAAATATAAGCACTGAAAAATATCTTGCTAGAGGGAGTTCAGCTTGGAAAATTTATTACCAAAGCTAAACAGTTTTATTTTACACAAACTGTACTCAAAAATAGCTTTATGAGACTGATTTCTGGCTAAAAGTATCAAAGGGTTTATTAGCTAAGAAACAAATACCTTAACTGACAGGGTGCTTAGAAAAGGAACAAAGAAGCTGCCTACCCCAAAACTTCAGACTTACTAAGATTTCTTCAAAACTATGGAACTAACATATCCCTTAATGGCAGAATGTGACAATCATGGAATTAATTATTGCTAAAGTATTTTCAAATTTAAAAAAGGAAGCCGGGCACAGTGGCGCACGCCTGTAATCCCAGCAATTGGGAGGCTGAGGCAGGAGGATCGCGAGTTCAAAGCCAGCCTCAGCAACTTAGCGAGGCCCTAAGCAACTCAGTGAGAGCTTGTCTCTAAATAAAATACAAAATAGGGCTGGGGTTGTGGCTCAGTGGTGGAGTGCCCTTGGGTTCAATCCTCAGTACCAAAAAAAAAAAAAAGGAAAAAACCCAAAATCAAACTTGACACAATCTGACCACATACATGTCAATTTACAATTTCAAGGTTATTTCACAAAACACCTACATGTACACAATAGGCTCCCAGCAGCATGTTTTTCAGAAAAATGTACTTTTAATTTATCCTGACATGCTATAAATGAATAAATTACACTAAAGAATTATCATTGGTAAGTTTCATTTCTTCTTGGGTCAGAGCAAAAGAGCTCACAAATGAGACTGAGAGAAAGCGCACACACCCAGGTAACCTATAGAAGCAGGTGGGGGCTAGATAGGTCAACAAGCACTTGAACTTCACATAGTCTGACTCTGCTCCAAGGTTTAGAGTCTACTGCTCATAGCCATTTCACAAGTATTTTAAATAAAAACATCTGGTAGTCAAACCCTTTAACGTTTTCATTCTCACTCAGAATCAGTCTAGCTGTTAGTCAGTGGCAGCAGGAGTTATAAGTTCTGGCAGCTGCAGTACTAGGTATTGTGCCTGTAAGTCATCAAAAAAAGAAAAAGTCAAAGAATGCCTTTCCCTTCAGACCAAAAGGGGGAAAAATTAAATTAAGAAAAATTGAGAATTTATAGCACTAAATCTTAATAGACTTGCAAAGGAATATCATGTAACAAATGGCTTAAAGTAGTCTATAAAAAATTGGGGAGATTTTATTTCACAGTGAGTCAGCAAGGCATTTTGTTGTTTTAAAAAAAAACCCTCATTTCCTTATAGAAACAATTTTTAGTTTTTAATGAACTTGGATGCAAAAAAGCTCCCATTTCAAAATAAAAACAAAATCCCAGATTGTACAGATGTTTACAGTGACTTCATTTATCTAAGCAACATACATACATGCTCAGTTGTAAGATGTTAATTAAATTTCTGTGACAAATATGCTTTTTTTAAATACCAAGAACATTATAGAGTTAATGCAGAATCCTAAGGATAATCTAGTAGTCACTAAGTTTTTCTTAAGTCTTCTCTTTAGATGCTGTTATTCCTAGCAGAGTAAGCAGGCAGAGTCTTTCATATGCTCAAACACTGGAATCTTTGGTTGCTACCATATCAGCTGGCTTGCAAACAAGAAGCCAACCATTTAAAGAATGTTTTAAGTGAACAATTTGCAAATCCCCGGGGTGGAAAAACCCTAAGAATGCACAATTGTGAGCATTTACAACCATCACAACTGTGGCTGAAGACTGTTCATGCCACTCTTCTGAAATGAGATCTCAAAGCAGTATAGTTCAAAATGAAAGGTTTTAACAAAAAATTGGCATATGCACAATTTCTCCACCAATTTGAGTGTCAACCATTTAGTTAGCTTTTCCACTTGAAAAAAATGCAATAGAAAACCAGACACCATGTTTCACTATCTCAGTTAATATTCACAATTAACAGCAGCTACAACTCATGTACAGCATCAACAATGCTGCCCAGAGTCAGTTTATACTGAAATTAAGTTCTTTACACCAAGTAAATGGTTGTCCACAACCACTGGCTAGTGTACATATGAACTAAAATTTCTAGATTTGGGGAGAAACAAATGCTGCTCCAATCATCTGGTCTGCTTCTTCTGTTCTTCAATTCATGCTCAGAAACCTGTGGGGGTTTGGGTCTCCTGACCCTGCCCACTGGAAGAGGCTGCCTGTTGTGCTGCTTTTTGCTTTAAAATTGTCCAATCAAATGTGTAGTCAAATCGATAGCTCAGGATCCTAAAAAGGATGCGGAATAGCTGCCTCAGATACATGTAATCCGGGGCTTCCTCAAAGCGCAGCCTACGACAATAGTTTAAGTACAAAGCAAATTCTGCAGGAAACCCCTTACATAAAACTTCAACAGGAGTGGACATCTTCTTTTCACCAATCTTTTCATATTTTTGTTTCTTTGTTGCAGCCTTCAGTCCTTGCCACGGCAGGCTGGTTCTATTAAAATACATCAAAACATATCCTAATGATTCCATGTCATCTCGGCGACTTTGCTGAATACCAAGATGTGCATTGATGCTAGCATATCGCGCAGTGCCAGTGAGGTTCTTATCTTCTCTGTATGGTATGTGTTGCCTTGTCCTGTTGTCTCTGTACTTTTTGGCCAAACCAAAATCAATAAGGAATAACTTATTACAGTGCCGTCCAATACCCATTAGGAAGTTGTCTGGCTTAATGTCTCTGTGTATAAAATTCTTTGTATGCACATACTCAATTCTACTGATCATCTGGTCAGCTAACATAAGTACAGTTTTCAAGGTGAACCTTCTTGAACAGAAATTGAAGAGGTCTTCAAGGCTGGGTCCCAGAAGATCCATGACTAGTACATTGAAGTCCTTTTCCTGACCATACCACCGTATGTGGGGGATGCCAACACCACCTTGAAGAATCTTATAGAGTTTGCTCTCGTACAGCAACTGGGGGTGCCTGGCCTTCTGAGATTCTAGCTTCACTGCCACTTCCTCGCCGTTGGTGATGTTAATCGCCAGATAAATGTCCCCGAAGGAGCCAGACCGGATCTTCCGTACCAGTTTATATTTACCTCCTACAATGAATTCGGCCTTGGAGCAGCTGCTCGCCATCCTGAGACCAAGATGCAGGCTGGGGCCAAGCCCGACACCTCTGAGAGGACAGAGGCCTGGGGGGCGCGTTCACCCGGCAAGGCTGCGGAGGAGGTGACAGAAGTGGAAAACGGAGGCCTTTCTCGGCGCACAGGGCCCAGAATCAGCCGAGGGAAAACCGATCACCGCCGCTCAGTCAGGTTTCTCTTAGCCAGGCCGCAATTGATGAGTGGTTCTCGCGGTCACTTAGGCTAGACAGCTTGTTTCGGGGAGGCCGCCGCTGCCTAGCTTTCACGGCGACGTCACGGGCTGGAAAAGGTGCGCGGTCAGTTAGGACCGCGATCCCGCTGCCATCGCTGCTGCTGCCGCCGCGGGCTCGGGCTCGGGGACCCTGTCACTCCGCTGATGCCGCCCTCTTGTTAATCCACCTCCCGCCAACACAAATCAGATCAGAGCTTCTTAAAGCAGGAAAAAGTCTTTTCACATTTGAGGGAGAAGGTTGGTGGAGCGCATGTTCTATTCCACATGGTACCAATTCCCTCCTATTTTATCATTCAACTTCCAAAAACTTCAAAAGGAGGGCTATGCTAGATTGGGAATGGCAGGAATTTTAGAATTAAGAAAAGCCTGGATTCAAATCCTGGCTACTTATAATTAAGCTAAACCTTATGAAGTTAATTTGTATTTTTCCATTTTCTATCTTCAAAAGCAGTAATTTAATATTGTCCCAACCAATTTAACTCTAGATAAATGTATATACTCTATATGTCTCAGTTTGTTCATCTGTAAAATAAGGATAAAGTTATATATCTGACAGGATTATTATTTTGCTCAGATAAGATTAATGTGCCCACACGGTGCCTGGACATACTTATTTCTTGTAAAAATAGAATACTCAGCAACTAAATGTTGGGCCATTGGCTCAAAAATACCAGCCACCATTACTGTAATACGTGATTTGATAGCACCTGGTCATCCCTGCTGAGCCTGGAAGAGCCCAAGTCACATCAATAGAGAAGTAGGAACCCATGTGGTGGAGGATATGGGTACAGATCCAGGGGGCCCACAGCTCTGCCCTCCCCCTGTGAAGGGCTGGAACACCATGCCCTTTTATGACTCCAGGTTGTCCCTCTGCTCCACTCTTACTATAAAACTTATTTTGAGAATTTAAAGATTATATTTGTCAAATACTGGCAGAGTAGGTGCTTCATGAATGGCCTGGGTCACAGGGACATGGGGTGGGGATTCAGTAGGGAGCAAGAAAGGGGCTCAGGGAGGATGGGGATGTGGGGCAAGCTGGGAAAGGCTTCCTTACACACATGCTGGGACATAACCTTAGGGAGAGTTTTCCTGCTTTCAGGATCCTAAGAGAAGAATCTCCTCCCACTGGAAATGGTACTAGAAAGTGAGAGAAAGAGGGTAAGCAACACAATTACCGTAGCCAGCAGCAACCAGATGCCGGATGCAGCTAAGGCCCAGAGCCTTAATTGGGGATTAGAGGCTGAACTGTACTGACACGCTACCTTGGTAGCCTCATTAAAAGCTGGAAAATTCTCCATGTAGGTGCAATGACCTTTTGTGAAGTGACCTGGAGGCTGGCTGAGCTTCAGGGGGCATCTTGCCCTGGTCAGACACTGTGCTAACTTGCTCCTCTGCACCCAGCCAAACATGAGTTCTCCCTTCCCTCTCCACCCTCCTGTCCTGAGTGATAGAGATCAGAGGTAGATTGGCAAAAAAAAAAAAAAAAAAAAAAAAATGCATGCCTACTTGTTTAGGTCTATGTGATGGGGTCTCAGCAATCCTGGTGGCTCCATTTCTTCTGCTCAGGTACCACTTGATCTGAACTTCCATCTTGAGGTTTAGTAAAACCTTTTTAAAACTCAAAACTTATACTGAATGTGGTGGTGCCTACCTATAATCCCAGCTACTCGGGAGACTGAGGCAGGACAATTGCAAGTTGGAGGCCAAACTGAACACCTTAGATCCTCTCAAAAATTAAAAATAAAAAAGCTGGGGGTGTATCTCAGTGGTAGAGCACTCCTGGGTTCAATATCCAGTACCTAAAAATATCTCAAAACCTAAAGGTTTCTCTTTAAAATGCAAGTGACAGTGACCCCTCAATTTTGTTTCACCAGGTACAGTTAATGAATCCAGTAACCCATGGTCTCCTTTGATGCTTGTAATGATCCTGTAGGTGATGGCATCAGAGTACTCCTTAGAGTTGACAGAGACAAAAACAGGTGGGGACGTTCCAGGGTCAAGACCTGAGTAAAGGTCATCTGATGCTACTTCTTTGAAGCCCTTCAAGAAAAGACAGATGGTCTTCCCCTGCTGGGCCTAGCCATGGTCAAGGCCTGGGTGAGATGACCTCCATGAGACCCTATTGACTAGATGTCCAGTGACCTTCACCTCCAACCAGACAGCATTTCCTCTGGTCCTCCTGGTTCTGAGAGGAGATTCATAAACAATCATGGATTAAGATATACTTTACTGAGGGTACCATGAAAGCTACAAAAAATGGTGATTGCTGTTCTGATTAATGGAGCTAAGAGCCAAAAAAAGGTGCCAAGGGAGACTGCCATTTAAAGGTGAGCTGTGACATCACTTCCAAGGCACTTGGTATTGTAATCTCCTCTACATTTGTCAGAATAAAAAGCATTTAGCTTAAAACTTGGCCTGGAAAGCATAAATGTAGAGCTATTGTTTTACTAGTACTTAGACTATTTTTATGGATTACAAGCTACTTGAGGGTGAAGTTGTGTTTTATTTATCTTTTCATCCTCTGCACCTAGTCTTGTATGCTTTGAAGCATACAGAATAACTGTTTGTAAATGTTGAATAAATGAAGGTCGTTTCAACTTTACATAGTTTGCAGAGGAATTTCTTTCCTTTAAAGACAAGGAATCTGAGACACTAATGGTGAAAGTGATGCACAGTTAGTGACAGAGCTGGAGCTAGAAGACTTCGGAAGCCAAGTGTAAAAGGAAGACATGAGTAGTCAGGAAACCTTCATAGAACAGCTGTCACTTTATGGACTCTTTTGCAATGAGTAAGCATTAGAAAGGCACAGAAGAGCCGGGCACCGTGGCGCACACCTGTAATCCCAGAGACTCCAGAGGCTGAGAGAGGAGGATCGCGAGTTCAAAGCCAGCCTCAGCAATTTAGCGAGGCCCTAAGCAACTCAGTGAGACCCTGTCTCTAAATAAAATACAAAATAGGGCTGGGGATGTGGCTCAGTGGCCGAGTATCCCTGAGTTCAATCCCTGGTTCCAAAAAAAAAAGAAAGGCACAGAAGAAAGAGGAATCAATGAAGGGGGTGTTTTAGCTTTTTTTTTTTTTTTTTTTTTTTTTTGCTGCTGTGACCAAAATACCTGACAAGAACTATTTTAGAGGAGGGAAAGTTTATCTGATGCTCAGGGTTTCAGAGGTCTCAGTCCATAGATGGCCAGCTCCATTCCTCAGGGCAGAACATCATGGAAGAGTGTGGTGGAGCAAAGCAGCTGCGAACGTGGCACCCCCTCCACCACATCCTACCTACCTATATTACCCCCCAGTCAATCTCTATCAGTGAATTAATGCACTGATTTGGTTAAGCCTCTCATAACCCAATCAGTTCATCTCTAAACCTTTTTGCATTGTCTCACACATGAGCTTTTGGTAGACCCCTCATATCTAAACCATAACAGGGAACTACATAAATGAACTCCTGGAGGAAGCAGGAGCGTGTTGCATAGAGAGAGGGATGGGGGACAGAGTCCAATCCCATAGGGACCAGGCCTGAGAGGACCTTGAATGTCAGAGGGAAAGTTGAAGCTTCATCCCAAGGTCCATTAGTTCTGGGGACCACATGGACCACTTCTCAGCTAGGAATAAGAACTGGGGGCCTCTGTCATCCACTGTGGGAGCTCTATGGTACCATGGAGTCCTAGGTCCCAAAACAGTGGGAGCACTTCCACCCAGGGCAAGACAGGGCCATATGCTGGACAGCATGGTTCATTCATTAGCAATCTGCCTCAGCCCCTAATGAGAAAGATTGGAGCCCACAAGGTGCATGTTTATTACTGAAGGTGTCATGTTAATTAAGGACTCTGAAAAGGAAGGGGGAATCTGTGTGCTCAAGCTGGGAAGCAGAGGACTGACATCCATTGGAAGAGGTGGCCTAGGTAAGGTACATGTTACTCCAACCCTGGCCTCCACCATTCACAGCCCCTGGGGAATATACACACAACTCTGCATTCATTCACTCTGAAAATATTTCTTAAATGCTGATTTGTACAAGGCACCTATCCTAAGGCCTAGCTCTATGCCCTAGAGCACTCCAGAATCTGGTGACTGTTGAAGACAATTGTATGATCAGATTTTTGGAATAAAATCTGCAGGGAGAGACTTACCAAAGCATGAGTTCCTTACCTAGTTCAAGGGTTGACCCGATGTGCAAGGGTTATCTGGAGCACATTGTAAGTCAAGTGAGGGGCTGGTTCTTTAGCTGTCATTTATGGGGAGCCACTGAAAGAGTGTAGAAGGGGAGTCACATGCTTGGACCTCCTCCTTCTCACTCCTAGACACCCAGCATCCTTGTTTCCTATGGAGTCCTCTCTCTTTTCTCCTTCAGCCTTGTCTGCTGGACTCCATCTCTTCAGGGACAATGGGTGCTATGGTGCTGCCCAAGGAGCTTCTGGAGTTTTGTTTCTGGCAGCTGGGCAAATGTTTAAGGACAGGATAATCACAGATGGCACTCATATACTACAGGCAAAGAGCTCATTTTTTCCCTCTACCTGGCCTCACGGGGCTGCTGAGGGTCTAACATAGAGGCAGCTCTACCATGCAAAAGGTTGACCAGGACCTTAGAATCAGAGTGTGGAGCTGCAGCCCTCTGGAGACAATCTGGTGAGGGAGAGCAGAACAGCTCTCAACAATTCTCTGAAAGATCCCAGGTCCACCAGCACAGGACCCTTTGGATTCACCAGTCTCTAACAAGCTTTCCTTTCTACCTGATCCTCTTCTCCACTCTGCCCTTCCTCCCACTATTTTTCAGTTTCTACCACCTATCCACCTGGGCAATGTAAATCATAATTGCTGTCATATCCTTGCAAAAAGATCCCCCATCTTAGAGGAGGGACAAGTATTAGGGAAGGAAGAAGCCAGGACCAGGAATCAGAAAGCAGGTCCCCCTGGTTCAGCCTAGTGTTGAGTGCAAAACCAGGTAAATTTTGAATGAAATGGATGAACTCTGAATATCAACTCAGTCACTTCCTTGCTCTGTGATTTTGGTGATGTCACATCACCATCTGAGTTTTTCTTAGTCTTTCCACATCTGTGAAATACTGATTACCAAGTGTCCTGCACAGACTTGCCAAGATGATTTAATGTACTGAGTTGACAGTGCCTGTCACTCAGGCAATGTCAGAGGATTCTTGATAAAATACAGTTCTGAGACCTCTATGTTCTCATAG
Source organism: Glaucomys volans (assembly GCA_020662805.1). Taxonomy (NCBI): domain Eukaryota; kingdom Metazoa; phylum Chordata; class Mammalia; order Rodentia; family Sciuridae; genus Glaucomys; species Glaucomys volans. The sequence goes on along the minus strand of JAJEJO010001345.1, from coordinate 149,415 downwards.
AAGGTCTGTATCCAAAGCAGGAGATCAGACTCTCTGAGGGGGAGGTCCTTCACAGGTATTGCTTCCCAGGATATTGATTTCTGAGACACACATTTCTACTGCAACTGAGACTTGAGGAAGCGTACTAAAATGACAGAGATCACACCAGTGGGTCTCAAGCCTAGATCTCTGTCACCACATCATCCAGTGACATTCAGGAAATGGTTGTCGTGTCCCCACCAGGTACCAGGCACACCCATCATTCTTTCCTTTACACCCCAGCTGGGTACAGGGCAGAAGCTCCCACACACCCATGTGGGAGACCATCTTATTCACCCTCCTCACCTCACACATGATGGAAAGAGCTTTTGTTGGTGACACATATACATGGCACTAAGAAATGGTAGATGTGAGTCTGTGGGGCTCCCTTTCTGATTTCTGATCCCAGCTTCTTCCTTCCCTAACTAATACTGCTCCCTCCCTTGTAGAGATGGGGTTTGTTTCCCAAGAATGCAAGAGCAGGTAGAGGGGGGTGGTAGAAATAAAAGAAGGAGGAAGGGCTGAGAGGAGAAGGACAGATAGAGAGAAGAGGTTCAGGTTCATTTTGTCCCCCAGGCAGGAGATATATCCATCAGGGCCCGCCAGGGATGTTCCAGAAGGTCTTTGTAAGGCTGGAGAAACCCAGGTATGGAGTGAGGGCAGAACTCCTCCAGATGGGTCTCCCAGGGCCAGACCCAAGGTCCCCTGTCTGCTCCTGGGGTGTGGATTTAGAGTGCCTGCCAACATTCCTATCTATCTTTGGTTCCTCCAGGACTCTGTGGGTAGGTGTGAGACCAGAGAGGAAGTGTTGGAAAGAGTTATATCGCCAAATTGCATTTTGAATTACAGCCTTGAGGGAAACTGTGTGTGTGTGTGTGATTGTGTGTGTGTGTGTGTGTGTGAGATGTGTTAGGGTTCTCCAAAGAAACAGAAACAATAGGATGTATATATAAAGAGGTTTATTATATGGAATTGACTTGTGATTATGGAAGCTGTCTAAAATGTGTAGGGTGGGCTGGACTAGTAACTCAGAGGTGCTGATGCTCTAGTTTGAGTCCAAAAACTGTCTGTTGGCAGAACAAGAAAGAGCCTCTGTTGCCACTGAAGTCTGACGTCAGTCTGCTGGACAGTTCTCTCTCTTGCTCAGAGAAGGTTGGTCTTTCTTTTCTAGCCAGGCCTTCACTGATTAGATGAGGCCTACCCACATTATAGAAGGCAATCTACTTCACTCGAACTCTACCAGTGAACATGTAATCATCCAAAGACACGCAAAGAAACACCCAAAAAAATATTTGACTAAACTCCTGGACCTCCCATGGTCCAGTCACCTTGACACATTCACCACGGCAGTGTGTGTGTAATGTGTTTGATGGTGGGGTTGAAGGCGTAGTACCTCCCACACCCAAGCCAGGAGAAAAACAAATCTCTTCCAAATGTCCTCTCCACAAGTGTGTGGGGCTCATGCTCAGGCCTGAGCATGAGGGAGTTCCTGGATCAGTGTAGACTAGCAAATATTTTCAAAAGGGGGACCCCTGGATATGGAAGTCGCCTGTTACTCTGTGTTCTGGTCTGGACATCAGGGAGTGAGTATGGCCAGAGACTGGTCCTGGGGAGCCCATGAACTCTCAACGCTGGCCCATGAATCAAGCACCTGCTCCTCCCGTCCATGCTGACTGCCCTTTTCCTACACTGAATGACAAATCATGTCCAGAAAGGCTCCCATAATCCTGCTGCTCAAGGCTCAAGGCTCTTGGCAAGATCAGGCAAGTGCTAAGTGGGTAGTCACAAAGATCCAGCATCAGGCTGAGCCATTGATCAAGGGCCCAGCTGCACCACCTGCCCTGAGAAAGTAAGTGGTATATGTTTATCAAACCAGGAAGCATCACAGAGAGCAGAGCTGAGCCAACCCTGGCGTTCTCGGAACAGGCTCTCCTAATTATCAAGCCATCTGTCCTCACACCTGACACTCTTTTCTTTTACTTAAACTGCGCCTCTTCTGGTGGAATTTAGTCCCATTCCCTTTGTCAAGTGTCTGTAGAAATGGAAAATGGCCAGTGTCTCTCTGCTCACAGGGGCCTGTCCCTTCACCCCTACCTTTCTGTCTCCTGGCTAGCTCACCATCCCCAGGGTCTCTCTGCAGAGCCACATCGACTTTATTTTACAACTTGAGTTTTTAGTCTTCCTATATGACCAAATGGGGGTCCCATTTTAGTTCTTTCTGAAAACTGTTTTATCTTTGTGTTCTTGATTCTGCTGTGTGACTTTTGGTATCATTCTCTCAAATATCTCTGATATTCCACAGGGATTCTGATGGAAATTGCACCAAAGGTGAAGCTTAATTGGAAGGCATGGTAACTTCACAGTGATGAATCTTCACATTCATAAATATGTTACATCTTCCTATTTGTTTGATTTAATGTAATTTTCTCCAACAAGGACTCATACTCTTGTGGTTAAGTTTATTGGTTTGGGTTCCCCCAAAGCAACCTCTGAGCCAAGAGTTTAAGTGCAAATGGTTTATGGAGAGATACAAGAAATGTGGGGAGGAGTTATAGAGAGAAAGAAGGCAGATAATAATTGTGCATCAATGAACCTGCTTCCCTGTGGGTGACTGGAACGCAATCCTCCTGGGAAATGGTACAATATACATACCGCAGAATTATCCCAGCCATGGGGCAAGAGATATTTACACCCCTACAACCATCACTCATTAGTTAAAGACTGCTGAGGGCAAGATGTTAATTCCAACTCCTCTGTCCAAGATATGTAGGAGAACAGGCTTCTATGGGCTTGCCACAAAAATGCAGGAGTTGATGTCACAAAGAAATGGTGAGGGCAGCCAAGAGGACATGAGCCCAGCACCCACAGCTTCTGTCTTGGGCAGCTTTATAGGAGAGATTCTCTGTCTCCAGGAGGAAACTCAGACAACTGGTAGAACCACAAGTAGCTCAACAGCAGTCAGAGCTTGCTGTGTACTAAAGCTTCTGCCGGAGGGTATAAAGCTGCCACACTGGCAGAAGTTGGGCAGATGTGACAGGGATGTGTAGAAGGGGTTCCATCCTCAACAAGAAGTTTGAACTGGAGCTGTGGTTCTCACCCAGCTCTTTTGCCCCATGGCTGAGATAGTTCTGAGATATGTACATTGTACCATTTTCCAGGAGGATTGTGTTCCAGTCACCCACAGGGACACAGGTTTGTTAATGTACAATTTAGTGCCCATCTTCCTTCTCTACATTACTCCTCCCACATTTCTCATACCTCTCCACAAGACATGTGTACATAAACCCTTGGCACAGAGGTCCCCATGGCAGATGCACTAACCTGAGAACCTCACACCTGTACAATTCCCAGCTCTTTCTCTTTCACCCAAGAAGGCTATCAGAATGCAGTTAAGTTATAAACTCTAACAAGATCCTCTGTAATTTTTGATGCAACAAATTATTTACAGGTCTTTACTTGATTATCTGTTCCCAGCTGTGTACAATATACACTCTAACTTCCAGCAACACACCAGCTGTCCCCACCACCCTGCTGTTGGAAACTTTAGGGCCAGATGTCCTCTGAGGGCCTGTTCCACATCACTGACTCCAGCAGGTGGACAGGCCAGAGTGCTGGGTCGTAGGACCTGGTTCCCTGGTCCGGCAGTCTCCCCTTCCTCTCTTGGCAAATTGCTGGGAATGTTCAGCAATTTCTTATTCATTCCTTTGAAGTAAACATCACAATTAATTATTGGAGCCTGAACAATCAGAGTTTTGAGCACAGCAGGCTCCTGGAGGGGATCATGGCTGGATAACACCAGATGGATCCCTGTATAGAAACACTTTCTGAACATGGCTTCAAAGTGGTGATTTCTCTTTGGGACTGAATAAAGGGGCCAGGAGGGGAATCAATTTCCTGTAAGGAGTAGGAAAAACAGGCACTCTTGACCCAGTGAGTTCATTCTATCATTTGTCTCCATTCTGCCAATGAACTCCAGAGCTGTCACAGCCACTGATGCTTCTCCTTCCTAAGTCCTTCAGTAAATGCTGAGTGTTGGGGGACTGGGGAGTAACCAGCCAAGGGATGGCCTGATAGGAAGAGTCAACCCACCACCACACCCACTGATTGGCAGAGAGGAAAACGCAGGCCTTAGCTAACCCACCTGGAGACACTTCTGATCCATGATCATGTGGAGTCTATTGCTGATAAAAAAGATTTCCACACCACAATGGATGATTTTGCAAATTAAGAATGCCTGGGGGCTGGAATGGCAGATGACAGGAGTGCCAGAACTGGCATTAGACTGTTCCCCAAGGTTTCTGCAGATAAACCTGAGATTCACTCTGAGATTCATTTCAGGACAGAGATGCCATGTTTAATTTCACCAATAAATACTGAGCTGCTGCTATGCAGAGGTGGCCATTGTCCAAGGTATGCAGATGAGCCACCTTCAAAGATGTGAAGGGAGAAGTGGAAGTGTAAAATGTAAGTGCTGTGTGTGAGTACAGATACCCTCCCTCCTTCTCACCCCCATCCTCCCTCCTTCTTCCTTTTTTCTTCCTTCTCTTCCTCCCTAATGTAGTACCTATTATGTACCATCACCTTTCTAGTTGCTGAGAATGTAAAATAGATAAAATCTTTGTTCTAATGAAGCTTGTATTCTAGTGGGGAAAGCAAACAATTAACAAACTCACATATCTAGAAAATAAGTTGCTATGAAAGAAAGGAAATCAGTTTGAGTGTCTGGGTGTGCTATCTCACTTAGGGTGTCCAGGATGCTTCTCTAAGCAGATGACTTTTCAGCAGGGAAGGAGAGTTCTAAGCCTAAGGAGGAATAGGGCAGAGGAACAAGCACACCGGTTTTCAAAAGGAAGGGATATGTAAGAGATACAAAGGAAGCTCAAGTTCAGCTTATCTAATTAAACAGGTGAAGAAGGGAATGGAGAAGGCTTGAAGGTTGGCTTCTGCCCAATGCTAGGAGGAAGGTGCCTGGCTGGGGTTGGATATGGAGCTGGCAAAAGAAGCCCACATGTAGGGAACAGCAGTGCACAGGCCCAGGATCCAAGAGTGCAGAGCACCTTCAGGGCACTAGAGATGCTCTCTTCCTAGGACACTGTGCTAGAGTTAAAAGACACCTAGGAAGGTTTGTGTGAACACTCAAGAGCAGAGGGCATGGCTAGAAGTTAGGAGACTGGCTTACTGAAACACTCCTCTCCCCTCTAACCCTTGGTTTCCCCATCCATAAATACAATGTGAACACTCTTGCCCTCTGTGCACTGAACATAGAGTCCTTGTCATGCACAGTGGGAATTTGGGGTGCTTCAGAGGCAGAACTGCATCTGCTTTCTGAGCTTCCATCACAGTGGCTGGGTATCAGGGGCTGAGTGTTGTGCATGGGACCATCCTCATCCTTACCTGGTCTCCCATCTCTATGAACCTTGAGATTCAGACCATCATGGCATCTGGCAGGATTGCCTATGGGCCAACCCCCTTTCTCCAAACAGGGCTACTCCTTACAGCAGACCCCTGCCTAGCAAATATAGTTGTGACAATCATGATGTCAGCTGAAACGGTCAACTTCCATTTTGACTGGAGCAGCATGAAGCTGGCATTTCTTCCTTCCTCTTGGGAATCACCTGAGAGCAATGAGGCGATTAAAAGGCAAAAACTCAAACTCCACCTTTGCAAAGTAGGAGAGAGCTGAAATTTGGACCCTCAAGATAAATGGAAATGCCATCCAAATGACAAGGTCAGGTCAGGAGTACAGGAAGGAAATCCCAGCAGCAGAATTCAGAAAGAACTTTCAAAATATGTTCCTGGAAGGACAGAAATCCTCCTTGAGATGTAAAACCATGATTTTGAAAGAAAGAACAGAGGCATAGGGTGGCAACAGAAGATTCCCTGGACTAATTCCATGAACAGAGGAGACAGGTCAAGACAGAATGTCACACAGGTGAGCCATTTGCGATAAAGAGTATCTTTGTGACAGTGGAGAGCAAAGAGGCTTTACCTCATGGACAATCACACAACTGCCCACAATCACCTGCTGGAGATCATCAGCTACTCATCTACAGCATCCTGACAGGCACTGGGGGAGCCTGGAGCACAGCTCAGCCCTCTTCACACAGATCCTAACTGCAAATAGCTGGTTCAGGAAACAACTCCCTAATTCCAAAGCCAGACTTCAAAAAGGAGCCAGCACCATGGCGACAAAGATAGAAAGAGAAAAGGAGAAAAGAAACAGGGGGACAAATAGCAGCAGCAGCAGAAGAGTCAAGGGGAAAATGGGAAAATGTTTTCACAGAGCAGAATAAATTGTGACTAAATATTTCATTATGATTTTTTTAAAATGAAAGTAATGAGGCAATTATCTCAGTGAGGCAAATGCGTTGAAGCAAGATATGAGAGAAATTACAATCTATTATCTAAAGAGATAGAGGATGAAATGCATGTACAGAGAATTAGCTGAGACTGCTTATAGAAATAGGAGTATTATATGAAGTTAGAGTTATGAAGGTAACTGTCAGAAAAATACAAACCTTCCAAATTACACTCACAAGAGAAAGGAGGAAATTTCCCCATAAAGTTTCTTGAAATATTAAAACAAAAGGTGTGATATAAAGCAATGACAGAACTAAGATGAAACATATTTGTCATATAAATACATATTAATGAGATAAACTCACTTAATAAAAGAAAATATTTCTGATTGTATCACAAAGTAAAATCAATTGTGCTGTATACAAAAGGCACACCTAAAAGAAAGATTTGGGAATAGAAGGACAGACAATAGGAGATTAAATACCAAAGAAAGGCACAGAAGGATGAAAGAGGTCATGATCTGAATATCAGAAAGGCCACATTCAGAGACAAAGCACTAACAGAGACAAAGAATAGTTTGTGTCATGCTCAAGGTACGATTCAGAATGAAATTTAAAAAGTTGTGACTATGCACAAAATAGAACGACATCAATATTGAAGATATTAATTTAAATCAAATTACTTTGTGAATAGACAGTTAATTGCCTAAATGTATCTGCTGTAGAGAAGAAAACCCTAACCTACTCATCTATAAAGCTCCAGATCCTAGCAAGAAAACATAAGAAGAAATAATCAAATATCAAGCAGAGTTTTAAAAATTTACAGGTCATTATAACATAATTTAATAAGTACATACAGTTTGTGTATTTCAAACTCTGAGCCTTCAAAACCAGAGAAAACATCTTTATTAAAAATTAAATGTGGGCTGGGTTTGTGGCTCAGTGTAGAGTACTTGCCTTGCACATGTGAGGCACTGGGTTCATATCCTCAGCACCACATAAAAATAAATAAAGCTGGGTGTGAAGGCTCAGGCCTATAATCCCAGCCATTGAGGAGGCTGAGGCAGGAGGATTGTGAGTTCAAAGCCAGCCTCAGCAAAAGCAAGGTGCTAAGCAACTCAGTGAGATCTGACTCTAAATAAAACACAAATTAGGACTGGAGACGTGGCTCAGTGGTTGACTAACCCTGGGTTCAATCTCTGTTACCAAAAACATTCCTGCCTTTGAAATCCAACTAGTAGCCAGACTTGTAAATGTGTAGCCGGTCCAGGCTGCTGTAACAAAAGTACCATAGCTGGGTGCCCCAGCCAACAGACGTCCATCCTTCTTAAGCAAGTTCTAGAGTTTGGGAAGACCAAGAACAAAAAACAAGCAAATCATTTTTCACTTGTCCATGAGCTTGATATAAATGGAATGGTGAGGGCTGCTTCCTGGTTTATAGGTGGCCACCTTCCCTCTGTCCACCCACATGGCCCAGACATCAGGATCTCCATTATTGTCTCCTTTTATAAGGGCACTAATCCCTTCAAAAGGGCCTGACCTCATGACCTAATTAACCCTGATTCCCTCCTAAAGGCCCTATCTTCAAATACCACTCCACTGGGACTGGAGTACAACATAAATGTTTTGAGGGACACAAACATTCAGTCCATAACAATATCATTGCAAAATCCTAAGTAAAATGAGAAAGACTAGGTATGATTTTTTTTCCCAGTGATTCAAGGAAGATTCAATATTAGGAAATTCATAAACACATTCATAATATTAATACTAAATATAAGGAAAAAATGACATGATTATCTACACATATGCCAAATATGATACAATGCCAACATTCTTTTTTATTTTTGTTTACATGTGCCAAATATACAATAAAAAGCACAAATCTTAAGAGCACAAGTCAATGGTATTTTACATTTATACATGCATAGACTCACCATTATTTACACATAATCACCACTCATATCCATATAGACTATCTTCAGTATTCTAGAAAACTCCCTCAGGTGCCTTCCCAATCAATAGTTTCCTTACCAAAATGGCAACTGTTCTCATTTTTATCATCATAGGTTCGTTTTTCACTTGTTCATGAACTTCATATAAATGGAATCATCTTTTGCCACATTGATTCATCAAATTCATTCAAGAATTATGTGAATACTCCCTCAGTATAATAAAGTATCTTTCTGAACCCCAAAAACTAATGAGGAAATATTAGAACCATTTCCATTAATGGTCAGAATGCAAAAAGGATATCCACTAGATTCAGTATTATTTAACATTATTCAGAAATAACTAACCAATACAATAAGACATAGAAAAAGAGTAGAATTTTAAACATTTGGAAAAAGAGGTAAAACTATTACTATTATCATATGAAAAACTAAGAAAAAAATCTAACAAAGAACAAACAATAGCACTACGAACCTATTACAACCAGCAAGAGAATGTACTGTTAGCAGGATACAAAATTAGAATACAGAACTGAAGCAAACAACAGTCCATTTGAAGACATGAAAGAAGAAAAGATTCATTTACAATAACAAAACATACACATGGAAATAAAGATGAAATACATCACAATAAAAATTAATGGTGAGGCCATTTTGCAGCTTCCCTGGCAGAGGGCGACCATCTGGGGCTGCCTGAGTCCTCAGAGCTGAGCTGCGGTCTTCCCCACCACTGTGAGACGTCTCCTGGAGAGGACTGGCCTGGAGCGGAGGGAGTCACCGGTTCCAGCGGGGAGTTTGGGCGCTTTGGCGCTATTTTACGGCTTCCCTGCAGAGAGTGACCACCTGCCACCGACTGAGCCCCCAGCAAGGAGCTCAGGCCGGCCTGGGCTCTCAAGCCCAGTGTCTCCATCACTGAGCACAGTTTTGTGCTCCCACTCCAACTTGGTCTAGTGCCCACATCCACACCCTGGCCCGGGGTCTAGCACCTTGCTGTATCTGATTGTCTATCAACACCAGGCTGCCTCTGGCCAGAAGCATTGATCATTCTCAACCTGGAGGAAGTGGGACAGCAGCTTTCTTGGGTCACCGCTTGATCAAGCACCTCTCAAACATCAGGTGTTACTGGAAATCTGCAGGGACACATAAAGTCTTTATAGGGAAATTGCAGTCCTTCTGATTTGCACTACTAGAGGGGAGGATACACGAGCAACATGAGAAAACACGGGAAGAAAGTGTCCCAAACAAACCTAGATGATATATCAAGAGAACCCAAAGACAGCATGGTAGAAGGAATGACAGAAAGGGAGTTCAGAATGTTCATAATTAAAATGATCCGAGAAGAGAATGATGTGATGAGAGAGCAGATTCAGGCTATGAAGAATCAGCTAATAGAGCAATTGCAGGAAACAAAAAATCATTTCAATAAAGAGATAGAAGTTCTGAGAAAAAAACAAACAGAAATCCTTGAAGGAAAAAAGGAAATGAAGGAAACAATAAACCAAGTTAAAAACTCAATAGAAAGCATAATTAACAGAATAGATCACTTGGAAGACAGAACCTCAGACAATGAAGACAAAATATTTAATCTTGAAAACAAAGTTGAACAAACAGAGAAGATGGTTAGGAATCATGAACGAAACCTCCAAGAAATATGGGACATCATGAAAAGACCAAATTTAAGAGTTATTGGGATTGAGGAAGGCACAGAGATACAAACCAAGGGTATGAATAATCTGTTCAATGAAATAATATCAGAAAATTTCCCAAATATGATGAATGAGATGGAAAATCAATTACAAGAGGCTTACAGGACACCAAACACACAGAATTACAACAGATCCACACCAAGGCACATTATTATGAAAATACCTAACATACAAAACAAAGATAGAATTTTAAAGGCTGCAAGAGAAAAGCATCAGATTACCTACAGGGGGAAACCAATACAGATATCAGCAGATTTCTCAGCCCAGACCCTAAAAGCAAGAAGGGCCTGGAACAACATATTTCAAGCTCTGAAAGAAAACGGATGCCAACCAAGAATCTTATACCCATCAGATTTGATGATGAAATAAAATCCTTCCATAATAAACAAAAGCTTAAAGAATTCACAAAGAGAAAGCCTGCCCTACAGAACATTCTTAACAAAATATTCGAAGAGGAAGAAACGAAAAACAACAATCTCAGTCAACATGGGGAGGAATTACCCTAAAGAAAGAGTCAATCAAAGGAGAAACAAAGTTAAGCTAAAAACTCCAAAAAAGCTAAAATGGCAGGAAATACAAGTCATAACTCAATAGTAACCCTGAATGTAAATGGCCTAAACTCATCCATCAAAAAACATAGACTGGCAGATTGAATTAAAAAGAAAGACCCAACAATATGCTGCCTTCAAGAGACTCATCTCATAGAAAAACATGCCCACAGACTAAAGGTGAAAGGTTGGGAAAAAACATACCATGCACATAGACTGAGTAAAAAAGCAGAAGTTTCCATCCTCATTTCAGATAAAGCAGACTTCAAGCCAAAGTTAGTCAGAAGGGATAAAGAAGGACATTTCATACTGCTTAAAGGGAGCATAAATCAGCAAGACATAACAATCATAAATATTTATGCACCAAACAATGGTGCATCCATGTATGTCAATCAGTTCCTTCTCAATTTCAGGAATCAAATAGACCAAAACACAATAATGCTGGGGGACTTTAACACTCCTCTCTCACTGTTGGACAGATCTTCCAAGCAAAAATTGAACAAAGAAAACATAGGACTCAATGAAACAATCGCTAATTTGGACTTAACAGACATATATAGAATATTCCATCCATCAAAAAGCGAATACACTTTCTTCTCAGCAGCTCATGGTTCCTTCTCTAAAATAGACCATATGTTATGCCACACAACTACTCTTAGCAAATACAAAAACATAGAGATACTACCTTGTATACTATCAGATCATAATGGAATGAAATTAGATATCAATGATAAAGTTAAAAACAGAAACTACTCCAAGACCTGGAGATTAAATAATAGGCTATTGAATGATACATGGATAACAGAAGACATTAGGGGGGAAATTAAAAGATTCTTAGAGGTCAACGAGAACAAAGACACAACATATCAAAATCTCTGGGACACTATGAAAGCAGTGCTAAGAGAAAAATTCATTGCATGGAGTGCATTTAATAAAAGAATGAAAAGTCAACAAATCAACGATCTCACACTACAGCTCAAAGCCCTAGAAAAAGAGGAACAGATCATCACCAAAAGTAGTTGAAGACAGGAAATAATCAAAATTAGAGCTGAAATCAACAAAATTGAAACAAAAGAAACAATTCAAAAAATTGACAAAACAAAAAGTTGATTCTTTGAAAAAATAAACAAAATCAATAAACTCTTAGCTGCGCTAACGAAGAGAAGGAGAGAGAAACTCCAAATTACTAAAATTCGTGATGGAAATGGAAATATTACAACAGACACAATTGAAATACAAAACATAATAAGAAGCTACTTTGAAAATTTATACTCCAACAAAATAGGAAACCTGGAAGACATCAACAGGTTCCTAGAGGCATATGAGCCACCCAAACTGAATCTGGAGGACATACACAACTTAAATAGATCAATTTCAAGCAATGAAATAGAAGAAGTCATCAAAAGCCTACCAACAAAGAAAAGTCCAGGACCAGATGGATTCACAGCCGAGTTCTACAAGACCTTCAAAGAAGAGCTCATTCCCATACTCCTCAAACTATTTCATGAAATAGAGGAGGAGGGAACCCTTCCAAACTCATTCTATGAAGCTAATATACCCTGATACCAAAACCAGAGAAGGACACATCAAGGAAAGAAAATTTCAGGCCCATATCTCTAATGAACATAGAGGCAAAAATTCTTAACAAAATTTTAGCGAGTCACATACAAAAGCATATTAAAAAGATAGTGCACCATGATCAAGTGGGTTTCATCCCAGGGATGCAAGGTTGGTTCAACATCCGGAAATCAATAAATGTAATTCACCACATCAACAGACTTAAGGTCAAGAACCACATGAAAATCACGAATTTTCAATAGATGCAGAGAAAGCATTTGATAAAATACAGCACCCCTTCATGCTCAAAACACTAGAAAAAGTAGGGATAGTGGGGACATTCCTTAACACTGTAAAGGCTGTCTACGCTAAGCCCACAGCTAACATCATTCTAAATGGAGAAAAATTGAAAGCATTCCCCCTGAGAACTGGAACAAGGCAGGGATGCCCTCTTTCGCCACTACTATGCAACATTGTTCTTGAAACTCTAGCCAGAGCAATTAGACAGACCAAAGACATTAGAGGAATACAAATAGGAAAAGAAGAGCTCAAACTATCCCTATTTGCTGATGACATGATTCTCTATTTAGAAGACCCCAAGAATTCCACCAGAAAACTTCTGGAACTCATAAATGAATTCAGTAAAGTAGCAGGATATAAAATTAATGCTCATAAATCTAATGCATTTTTATTCGTAAGTGATGCATCCTCTGAGAGAGAAATTAGGAAAACTACCCCATTCACAATAACCTCAAAAAAAATAAAATACTTGGGAATCAATCTAACAAAAGGAGTGAAAGACCTCTACACTGAGAACTACAGAACACTAAAGAAAGAAGTTAAAGAGAATCTGAGAAAATGGAAAGATCTCCCATGTTCTTGGATAGGCAGAATTAATATTGTCAAAATGGCCATACTTCCAAAAATGCTATACAAATTCAATGCAATTCCAATTAAAATCCCAATGACGGACCTCATAGAAATAGAGCAAGCAATCATGAAATTCATTTGGAGGAATAAGAGACCCAGAATAGCTAAAGCAATCCTTAGCAAGAAGAGCAAAGCAGGGGGTATCACAATACCAGACCTTCAACTATACTACAGAGCAATAGTAACGAAAACAGCATGGTATTGGAACCAAAATAGACAGGTAGATCAATGGTACAGAATAGAGGACACAGAGACAAACCCACACAAATACAGGTATCTCATACTTGACAAAGGAGCCAAAAACATACAGTGGAGAAAAGACAGCCTCTTCAACAAATGGTGCTGGGAAAATTGGAAATCCATATGCAGCAAAATGAAACTAAACCCATATCTCTCACCCTGTACAAAACTCAACTCAAAGTGGATCAAGGACCTAGAAATTAGATCAGAGACTCTGCACCTAATAGAGAGAAAATAGGTCCAAATCTTCATCACATTGGCCTAGGTCCAGATTTCCTTAACATGACTCCCATAGCGCAAGAAATAAAAGCAGGAATCAATGACTGGGATAGAGTCAAACTAAAAAGCTTTTTCTCAGCAAAGGAAACAATCAGCAATGTGAAGAGAGAGCCTTCAGAGTGGGAGAAAATCTTTGCTACACACACTTCAGATAGAGCACTAATCTCCAGAATCTACCAAGTACTCAAAAATCTTTACACCAAGAACACTAATAACCCAATCAATAAATGAGCCAAGGAAATGAACAGACACTTTACAGAGGAAGATCCTCAAGCAATCAACAGATTTATGAAAAAATGTTCAACATCCCTAGTTATAAGATAAATGCAAATCAAAACCACCTTAAGATTTCATCTTACCCCAATTAAAATGTCTCTTATTAAGAATACAGGCAACAACAGGTATTGGCGAGGATGTGGGAAAAAGGGTACACTCATACATTGCTGGTGGGAGTGCAAGTTGGTGCAGCCACTCTGGAAAGCAGTGTGGAGATTCCTTAGAAAACTTGGAATGGATCCACCATTTGACCCCGCTATCCCACTCCTTGGCCTATACCCAAAGGACTTAAAATCAGATTACTACAGTCATGCAGCCACATCAATGTTCATAGCTGCCCAATTCACAATAGCTAGATTGTGGAACCAACCTAGATGCCCTTCAATAGATGAATGGCTAAAGAAACTGTGGTATATATACACAATGGAATATTATAAAGAAGAAAGAAGAATAAAAAAGAAGAATAAAAAAGAAAGAATAAAAGAAGAATAAAAATTCTTCATAAAGAAGAATAAAAGAAGAAGAATAAAATTACGGCATTTGTAGGTAAATGAATGATGTTGGAGACTGTTATGCTAAGTGAGATCAGCCAATCCCAAAAATCCACCGAATGATCTCTCTAATAAATGAATGATGGTGCATAATGCGGGGGGGAAGGGTGGCAAGAATGGAGGAAGGATAGATAGCATAGAGGGAAGGGAGGGGTGGGGTCGGGGTGGGGGGGTAAGAGTAATAACAGAATGTGTGACAGACATCAATGCCCTGTGTACATGTATGAATGCACAGATGGTGTGACTCTACTTTGTGTACAACCAGAGAAACAATAGCTGTACTCCATTTGTGCTCAATGAATCAATAAGCAAAAAAATAAAAAAATAAAAAATAAAATAAAAATAAATTAATTAATTAATGGTGAATATTCAGGAAAGAGATGAAGGAAACTCAAAAACACAAAAGATTTGAAAAAAATGAAAAGACATTTCATGATCTAGCCACACTCCACATCATGGAGACGCTCATTTTCCTCAATCTGAATTTAGTGTAATAAAGTACAACCCAGCTATTTTGAAATTAATATGAAAAAGTAAACAAAAAACCACAATATTATGGAAAAGAAAAGAAACAAGGTAGCACTATCTTTTCTGTGTGTTCAAACATATTCTAAAACTTCAAAACAATTACAAAATTATGATATGGCATATGAATATACAGGTCAATAAAACAGAGCAAAGGTCAAAAATAAACCCAAGTCACTTGGAAAATTAGTGCAGTATAAATGAGGAGTCTCAGTAATAAGTGATAAATGAGTTGTTTAAAAAAAATGATGCTGGGAAAATAGGATGGAAATTCAAAAGAAGAAATTCTGTTTTATTCGGACAATATCTACACAAGAAGATATTCCCAATGCATAACAATTTTGCATGTAAAACTGATGACAACACTATCAGAAAAAAAATACGAAGAATTCTTTAATCATCTTACAGTTTAAATGGCCTCCATACAATGCAACCTCAAAAACCAGAAAAAAACTGAAAAACTTATCAACTAACCTTTTTTTTTTTTTTTTTTTTCACAGTGCTGGGAATCCAAGCCAGGGTCTCAGGTATGTATGTAAGTGGTCTACCACTAAACTAAATCCCCAACCACAACATAAACATTTTTAACAATCTGTATGGCAAAAACCACCATGCATAAGATAAAAAGACAAACTAAAACTGAGAAAATAGCCGGGCGTGGTGGCGCATGCCTGTAATCCAAGCGACTTGGGCGGCTGAGTCAGGAGGATCACGAGTTCAAAGCCAGCCTCAGCAACTTAGCGAGGCCCTAAGCAACTCAGTGAGACCCTGTCTTTAAATAAAATACAAAATAGGGCTGGGGATGTGGCTCAGTGGCCGAGTGTCCCTGAGTTCGATCCCTGGTTCCAAAAAAAAAAAAAAAAAAAAAAACTGAGAAAATATTTGCAAATCACATCATTGTCTAATACAAAAGAATTCACAAATCAATGAGGAAAAAAACAGCACAATAGAAAAATGAACAAAATGATATGGAACCATTTTCTGGGAGGGAAACATAAATAGGTTTTAATCATGGAAAAAATGCTTAACTCCACCTACAATAACAGAATTGCAAGATAAAATTATGTTGACTTGTCATTTGTCACCTATTAGTTTGGCAAATATCAGAATGTTTAATAATGCATTTTGATTGATATTGCTAAATCACTCTCCATAAAGGTTATACCTTGTAATTTACTTCATAATTTAACTTTTATTCACAATGTATGATAAGGTATTTCCTCCCATGCTCATTGGTAAATGCATAAAAGAGTGAAACCTCTATGGAACTTAGAAATGTTTAACCATATTTAAAATGCTTTTACATTTTTGATCCAGAAATTTCACTTCCAGAATTTATTCTTGCCTATAACTCCAGCAGGAGTGAAATGCTGTCATGTGTTCTTCATTGTACAATCAGGTGCAAAAGGCTGAGCAGGAAGAGACCTGTCAATAAAAGAGTCTACTTATTGGCTCATGAAAAATTGTAGCCAAAAGGGCAGGGAAGTGCAATGCAGTGTTAAGCAGTGCATATACACTCATGTAATAAAAGGGAAGAAAGTATATAATTTTTGTTGGATTTGCATGAACTGTCTTGAGAAGAATGCCCAAGAAGTTAGTAACATTTGTCACAGCCAGGGAGAAAACCTGGCTATCTAAGGGACAGAGAGAGACTCTTTCCTGTACATATAATTTTGTGCTTTTTCAATTTTGAATGATAAGAAAGTTTTTACCTAAACTTCGAATAGATAAAAAATATTTTAATGATTATAGCTTCAGTGTTTTCTATACTCCAAAATTCTTGTAAGACTTCATAAGCATTATCCCATATGAAGTGTCCTTCTTTTCACAGATGAGGAAACTGAGGCACAGAGAGCTTAAGTAAGCTAATATCACGGAGCTGGATGGAATCCAGGGGTCCTTCTCAGGAGCCCCAGCAGTCCCTGGGCAGGATGTACCACTGTGGGCCACATCTATTTGTAGAGTGCATACAAGGAGGAGAATGTGCTACTACAGACCAGTCCTGCCCCCACCTAGAGGTCCCCCCTTTCAGAGGCATGTCACATAAGCACATCCAGCCTGCCAAATGTTCACCATTGTCTGGCTGGGCTTTCTGTGGCCTCTAAGGCAGGGGAATGGACAGGAGGGCAGCATTTCACATTTCTAATCTCATCTTTCCACAATGCCTCATTCAACTGCCTTTAGCTCAGTTCAGGCTGCCATGAAATCATAACTACACTCTGGCAACAGCCTTCTTATTTGGTGGGTGACGGCCAGGATGATGTTTTCCCATTTACAGTATATTTTATATGAGTAAATGTGCTTATTATAGGAAACAATTTAAATGCTTTTATGCTTAAAGCAGATGTCTTTCCAATCCTCTCCCTTGGTTTCAAAGGACTGAGACATGATAAAGTACAAAAACCTTCATGCTCCAGGCTTTCCTGGCTCATCTCCCACATAAATCCTTTCTTCCTCCCAAATGTGTGGAAAGAGTACATCCAGTTTTCTAGTTGATTCCAGGCATTTCTCTTCCCTGGACCTTCACACATTCTCTCCTATGCTTGGAATGCCCAGCTGCAACTCCACCTGGCCAGTTCCTACTGTTGCTCCAAGTCTCAGTTCAAGTACTCTTCCCTAGAGGAGCCTTCCCTGTCCCTTGGCCTGATTAAAATCTCTCTCTTTTGAGCCCCCTATTAACCATAGCAAAACTCAATCCAAGCATAGATCTCACGCGCTATGACATTGCTAACTTGTCTGCCTGTAGCTAATGATCTGTGAGCTCTCTGACAGCATGGAGAGTGTGGCAGTCATCCTGGTACACCAGTGTCCAGTCCCATGCCTACTACTAGTTTAGATGACTTAGTTCTTATTGAACAATTGATTGAACGAACTATGCTAAAGCCATGTGCACCAACCAGGACTGCTCTCCTGAGCTCTCAGCTGGTTCCATGAAGCCCTGCACTATGTTCCTAAGAAGCTCCTGACAGCTACACTTCCTAAGGCCATGTGGCACACAGTGACATTGGTGGTCTCCTGTGTACACATTGACTGGTAGTTGCATCCTGAGGTAGTTCCCTCCCAGAGGGACTCTGGGATCAGCCCTCTAACTTTCCCTGACCAATGAATCATTGGCAGTCATGACACAAAAAGAGGCTGGTTAGATAAGTGCTTAGACTCTGGGGTCATCCTCTTGGAATACACTGTTTTGGAAGGTGCCTGCCATGCTGTCTAAAAGATTGGAGTAGAATGCCAAATGATGAGAAGCCACATAGAGAGGAGCTCGAGAGAGGAGATGGAGTATGCCAGCCCCTGTGGAGCTCCCAGCTGATTACATCCTCATCATGACCTCTGGGGTACCTTGTAGAATAGAGAAGAACCACCCAGCTGAGCCTAGTCAACCCATGCTCATTCTCATAATTATGAATTCTCATAATTCTCAATGAATTCTTCACTGAAACCACTGTTTATGATATTTTTTAGGTGATTTGTTATCAGCTGTAGATAAAGTCAATATGGAAACTCTCTCTTGCCTGATTCCTGGTGCCACAATACAGTCTCCCTGGCCACCTTGACTGGTCACTGCAGCCACCTCATGTACCAAGGTCATTTGCTGGGACCACAGCTGTCAACAAAATTCAGACTCAAGTGAGAGAATGGGAACCTCCAAATCAAATCACATTCATAATACAGGACACCCAGGGAAAGCCAGAGCTGCCTGTGACCGTGAGTGGCAAGTGTTAAGGAGAAGAAAGGAAGGCCAGGCTGTGCGCTGATGTTGCCTTCCTCTAGAGCCTTCTCACAGGCATACCTGGCAGTGAAACTGCATCCAACTCCAGTCTTCCAGGATTTTTAATCTCAGAAAAAAACAAAGTAGTGTTCAGCACGAGCCCCTCTCTGCACACTGGGATGGTATTAGACATGAGGGGAATTCTGTGCTCTGGCCCTTTTCTGCTGCAGGGTAGAGCCCACATTTTTGCCCCCCTTGATCAGCATTTCCAGGTATCTGTCACTGTCCACAGAAAAGTGATTTCTGCTTATGAGCAATGGGAGATGAAGCACCTCTGAGAAGGAAGACAACACCTCTGGAAGCTCACTGCAGGGAGTGCTACAAGTTGAAAAGTCCTAAAGGAAACACTGTCCTTCTGTTGATTTATATACAGTAGAAAGACAGCTTCTTGAGAGCAGAGACTCTGTCTGTATCATTCTGCACTGCGATTGCCTCACCCAGGACAGAGCAGGTACTCAGCTAGTGGTTGCAGAGGAAAGAATGAAATAAATGACTGTCCCATGCAGTGCCCTTCACATAGGGTTACTTCTCCAAGGCGCTGATGATGTCTCACACCTCTGTGCCTTCACACCTGCTGTTCCTCTGCCACTTTTGTTTGTGTGGTACGCAGCTCTCTTACTAGTTCTGAAATGATGAGCCGGTTTCACACTCTTCTATACTCTGCTTGTTCCTCCGTACATGGGGAGAATACCCTTCCCTAGAGCAGAGACATAAGGGTGGAACATTGTCATGCCCAGGACATATGCTAAGATCTCTGTAACCATTTCCCTGTACCACATTCTTAGACACTGGTGCTGAATGGCCAGAAGTAATTCTTGATATAAAGGTTGAGCAGTAGTGGGAGCCCGTAGGGGTACCAGATCTAAGCATCTCAGATTTTAATGTGCATGCAAACTACCTGAATATCTTGTTAAATACAGATCCTAATTCAGCAGGTCTGGGGAAGGGGAACTGAGATCTTATTTCTAACAAGCACTCAGTTGGTGGGGTGCTGCAATCCAGGGAGTATTCTTTGATGAGCAAGAGGACTCAGCACCGGCAATGGGATGTCAGGAGAGAACCACAGGGCAGCCATGGAGTGGCCCTGGGGGCAGCCATGGTTGAGACTGCTTTCATGACACAGTGCTGCTGGGGAGCAGGAGGTAGGACATGATACTAGGAGACCTAGGGCCCTTTCCTGGTGGCCAAACAGATGAACTTCAGAGATGGCCTAGGGTATTTCATCTCCCAGGTGGTGGCATAGGAGGTGACAAGGCAGTTTTCCCCAGGTTACTTTGTTCTATATATTGGTGATCAAAAGGCACATTTTGCGCTGAGACTCTGGCCCCACCCCAGGACAGAGGGCAGTGTGGAAGAACACAACTTGCAGAAGGAGACCAGGCAATGAAGTCTATTCTGATGAACAGGAAATCCCCCCAGAGTCATTCCTGTTAGGAGCTGGTGTTGTAGAAAAGGAAGGCCAACCTTTATAAGAAGCTCAGTGGAGCCTGTGTGGGCCTGTCGCAAGCCTGTGTTACAGACCTCATGACCTCCTGGCAGCCCTAGAGAACAATTAGAGCACTGCCCAGGTCAGAAGGGCCCTCCCTCCACTGGGCTCAGGAGAAGGGGGAGATAAGAGCTTTACATGCATTATCTCAGTAGTTCCCAACCTTCCTGGGGGCCTCTGAGGACTCTCATCTCACAGAAAACCCATCTACAGACCCCCACATGAGAACAATGATGCTGAGCATCTGTCGATTGAAAAAAATATCATCAAAGGCTATCAGGAGGGGCTGGGTCTGTGACTCAGTGGCAGATCGCTTGCCTACCACGTGTAAGGCACTGTGTTCGATCCTTAGTACCAGATAAAAAGAAATAAGCAAATAAAATAAAGGCATGCCATCCATCTACAACTAAAAAAATAAAAATAAAAATTTTTTTAAAAGGCTATCAGGAATTCTGGGATGCTTTTTGCTGAATTCATGTTGTATTTATTATAAGGCCTCTTATAAATATATATGAAAGGGGGGCAAGCATAGGAACGCAGGCAGCGTTCATTCGGTGTGTGGATAATAGATTCAGGTGCTGATGGAGACACTGGCCTTTTCAGTCATTCTTTCCCTCCCCTCCCAGCTCAATCTTTATTCTCTTAGCCTTCATAACAACCGGCCATGGTAGGGTGAGGAAGCTGAAGCTCTAAAAGGCTGAGTTGTCCAAGGCCACATGTCAAGGAAGAAGCAGAATTGGGTTTTTAACCCGAGTCTCTGGGTCAGGGAAGCCTCTTTCCACGCTGGACTTCCTTAGCAGTCACTTAACATGGAATCACTCTGGCGCCCTCTGGAGGTCACTCCTCCACCCTGCCCCTTGGTTTTAGACAAGTAAAGGTCAGTTGATTTTAAATTAATACCCATTTGCTTACCTTTTGGTTTTTGTAAGCCCTGACACCCTGAGGAGATTCTTAAGTGAAGTCTAACTGGATATTGTAACATTTTTTTCAGGAATGGAAACACGTGCAGAATCTGTTAGCCCATTCCTACAGCCTAAAGAGAAGGGGAGGTGAGAGGGGGCGGAGGTGCAGGCCCCCGCCACCCCCGCCCAACCCCCACGCCAGTCCCCGCAGCTGTCTGTCTGTGTCAAATGTTCTGAGGGGGTGGGGGGCTTCAGCTCCCCACACAAAGAGTTCAGAGCTGTCAGCACCTTCCCCACAGTACACTAGATGCTGAGGAACAGGTGATAATTGCAGCCCTGTCACCCTCGTCACCTCTGAGCTGGCTGGGTTTTTTTCTAAAAACAAATGTTGTTCTGCCTGGAAATCGAAGTTGGAATTTGAGTTGAGGAAATGCACACATGAGGGCCGTTGCCCTTTTCCACAAAGCATCCATTAGGGAGCAGGGACTGGAAAACACCTTGGAGGGCTCTTGTTTGGCCTGCCGTCAAGGGAGAGATGTCAGTTCAAGGAGGAGGAGGGCTGCAAGGATGGAGTGCCTCTGGATGTGCATTCCATCCCCGCAGAGGCCCTCCACTTCCTAGAGTCCCACCACCACTGCGTCCCCCACCACCACCACCAGCTTGGGGTGCTACAGCTCCATCCTTCTGCCCTTTGGAGAAAAGGGACCACCTTAAGGCCTTTATGTCTTGGAAGGAATCTCTCAGACTCTGCCCACCTGCATCTCTAGCGCCAGCAACGTGTTTGCTCCCCAGCTCTTCAGATTCTTAACGGGGATTCCAGGCTCTTCATTCTGTCCTAGGGATACACTGCCAAGAATCTGTGAATGTCTATGTTAAAAAGTAGTGACAAGACTAAAAACATTCCAGAAGCATATACTTGAATTTTCACATTCAGATTCACACACATGGATACAAACCAAAGCAAGTTCCCATAAGAACAGATGTAATTGCACCTGATAGTATCTCCTGGTGATGAGCACTTCATCCAAGTGCCAGGCCTATGCAAACCACTTCCATACGTTAGCCCACCTGCTCTTTACACACTCTTATGGGATGGATAGAGAGACTAAGTCACCATCACTTACACTAAGAGGACTAAGCTCAGAGGTGTTAGAAGTCTACCTGAGCCTCAGAGCAAATGAAGCATTGAGAAAGCACTGCTCCCGATGTCTGTCTCCAAAAATTCATGATCACAACCCTCTTCTATGTCGCCTGCCTCATACAAAGTCATTTAGTGTATGTAACTTTGCTTAGAGCCAGGCACAGTCATTATTACACATGTGTGCTCAGACAGAGATTCAAGTAAGTCCCTATAAACTGCACACAGACAATCAAAATTCCTATTCATTGTGGTGGTGATAGTGTACTGGGGATGGAACCTAGGGTTGCTCTATCACTGAGCTACATCCCCAGCCCATTTTATTTTGTTTTATCTTACTTTATTTTAAGACAGATCTCACTAAGTTGCCCAGACTGGCCTCAAACATGCCTCAGCTTCACAAGTACCTGGGATTACTGGGTGTGTGTCAGCAAACTTGCTCAAAATCCCTGTTTTTAAAACACCCCCATGATCATTTCCAGTCGTAGGCCTCATCTCAGTATGATCATTTCCCAGTCTAACTTACCTATGCAACTTTATTTACAATTACAGGAGCTATCATTTAAGTTAAAACAGTGAATGTATTGGAATATATTTGTGGTTTGCCTCAGGAATTTAATATCTCAGAAAGCATGGGTGGGGGATCTGTTTGGAAGTTAATTCTGCTTTGACAAGGGTGAACTGCTTTGCAAAGAGACAGGAAGAGGAATCTTAAGAAATAGTAGCCAAAGTTCATGCTATGCATGGAGAAAAGGGCTAGGCAGGGTCTGACATGAACCTTAGTCTTTACAAAGGCAGACTGCAAAATCTTCACAGAAAGACAGGCTGATCCCATGACCTGATAGACTCAAGGAGGATAGCACTGGAGGGATGACTTTCAAAAATGAAATCTGATGATACAATTGCAAATCACTCTGATGTGAAAGAAGCCTGCTTGCATGGTATGAGTACAAAGGAGTGACACAGACCTTTTAAGTACAATCTCAGGAAGACTGAAGCTTGGAATGAGCTAAAGACAAGACCACAAAAAGCTTTTTTGAGTGGAGTCAGAGTAATGAGGACAGAGAAGCATTTTCAGTAGGGACTCTCCAACAATCAGCCATATAACTTTGGACAGTTTTCCTAACCTCTCTGAACCTGTTTCCTTGTTCATAAAAAGGCAATAATAATACTTATACTGCAGGTTTGTTATGAGAATTACATGGGATGATGAGTTAGGAAAAACAACAATAAAAAAATCCCCAGAAACTAGCACAGAGAAAGGGTTTCAAAAATGATCAATTGCCAGTTCCTTCCTGTCCTTCTAATGCCAATGGTTTAAAGTGACAGAAAGCAACACTCTTCAGGTCCCTGTTTTGCTTCCACCTTTCTGTCAAGAACAATGATCCTCAAATTAGAAAATCCAGAATGAGCCCTTGCAGTGGCGCACACCTGTAATCCCTGCTACTCAGGAGGCTGAAGCAAGAGTTTTTCAAGTTCAAGGCCAGTTAGGGCAGCTTAGTGAGACCCTTTTCTCAAAATGAAAAATAAAAAGGACTGGGGATGTGGTTCAGTGTGAGAGTGCCCATCAGTTCAATCCCCAGTGCCCCAGGGGGAGGGGAATAGGAAGGGGAAGGAGAAGAAAACCTAGGATGAACATTGATAAGGAGAATTCAAGAATCCAAGTAGCACAGGGATTGTTAAAATGAAACCAATCTTCCTGACCCCAAAGAACTATATTCAACAGTTTGAAAGTTAACACATAAATGAAGACCTGCAGTTGGGAGTCCTTGAAGAACCACTAAGAATGGGGAAAGGGACAAGAGTCATGCCTGGTACATAGTAAGAACTCAATTAAAATTTTTTGAAATGTTGACATTGTTGCTAGAAATATGCAAATGTTGTGATTTTCTGGAAGGGAAAAAGTGTGCCTGAGATCCATCCCAGATAAAATTCCAGAAAGGCCTGTCAAACATGTGGCTTACAGGCTCTCAACCAGAAATGCTGGGATCCCAGGAACTGACAGGGACCCCTCAAGAATGCTTCATACCTGACAATCCTCGATTCCTTTTCTAATGTAGTTGTTAGACAGGCAGATGAAAAATTCTTGTTTGGGGGAGGTTCACAATCCCAGATGGAGAAATGTGACTCAGACGATAATGCAGTTAGGAGCTCCATAACTGGCAGAATGACCACATCCAAAGGAAGACGATGAGCAGGATCAGTACCAATCTGGTCCTCCTGAGGCAGGGCTTCTCTCAGGCCTGCCTGAACAACATTTTTCTTATTGACAACAGGGATGATTACTGATTAGTTACAAATCAGACAAGAAGGGGCAGTTCAGATTTCAATGGGGAGAGTCAGGATCAGCTATATCTGCATAGCTGAATCTGGAGCTAAAA
>JAJEJO010001345.1:107245-124758 GCA_020662805.1 Glaucomys volans | reverse complement strand
AATACATCCTTTATTTTCAATGTCACTGTCCCTGCCTAAACTTAGGCTCTGGTGCTAAGGATTTGGAATACTGTCAAGAGAAAGCCATCTCCAAATCCCAGTTTATACAATAAAAGTGTGATTTCCAGCAAGTTATTCAGCCTATTAACATTTCATTTCCTTGTATGTAACAGGGGCATGTTAGTAATACCAATTTCAGGGATTGTTGCAAGATTTATGAGGTGATTCTTGTAAAATGTCTAGCCCCGTACCTGGCATGGGACAGGTGCCCAGTATACATCAGTTGGTATTTCCAGACAGCTGTAATAAACCTCCAGCTGCTCTATCTCTAGTCATCTCCTCCTGCATTAGCTGTCCCTCATCAGTGAGGGACATCAAACCACAACCCATTAGTGATTCTCCCCAGAGTAGATGTCACCAAAAGTATAGGGGAGGGGAGTTTGGCCCCAGGGTGATGACCCACGTCTTTCATCTGGTACATAATGGCCTCCCTAACTTTTCTAAAACTCAGCCCTAGCTGCAGGCTGTTTGCAACCTCTAAAATTTGGGGCAAGCTTCCAGTTGCCTGTCATGCCCTTGCCTTCTTGTCTATCTAGTGACCTCCAGCTCATGCATGAAAATCCAGGCAGGTGTCAGCCAAGATGTCCAAGAGACTTCAGGTCATACTAGGATACAGATTTGATTAATTAGTTGGCTTTTAAAATATACTGAGTTAATCTCTTTGCCTCACAGTTTTTCTTTCTAAATGTTAATCCACACGGACCACACTAAGGTGAAAATTTATGTCCTTCTGAATGAGGAGAGTTAAAGAGATCAGAGTGCCCCTAGAGACTGGGTGAAGTAGTGAAAGTCCAACTAGGGATAGACTCAGCCAATACACCCTGAGCACCTTCTGTATACCCTGAGCACCTTCTGTACACCAAGTCCAAGTGCTAAGAGGAACCATGAACAAAGTAGAAAGGGCCCCTGTTCTCACAGAGCTGGCACAGCAGAGGAGAAAAGCAAAGAAGACAGGGCTAAACAAAAACTAGAGAAAATTCAGAGGAATAAGTGTGTTCAAGGGTAGACATGGTTTCTTTTCTAAGGAGATGACAGAAGTATCCTTTGAGCTATATGAAGAGAAGCTGATTTTGCAAAGCTCTAGGGAAGAGCCCTCCATCAGAGGGAAGAGCAAACCTGAGGCCCCACTGATCGAGCATGTTGGCAGAACCGTCACATGTGTGACTAGTATCCAATGGGGTGCTGGGGGCTAGGGGACAGGGTGCTGGGTGAGGACAAAGAAACAGGCTGGCTCCTGCAGACCTCACCTACTGGTCGTTCCCCGTGCCTAGCTGAGTTCCTGGTACACAGTGCATGCTCAGTAAACATTTGCCAAGTGAACAAATAAACCAAAGTGCCTGGGTTTACTAACAGACGGACCTGGGGACATCAAAATGATTGCTGGTGGCTGTCCCCTAAAACCTTCCCATAGCAGACTTGCTCCAACCCTCCAGATCCATTTATGTTCCTGGAGGTGGCTCTCTTGGCAAGGACAAGAGCCAAAGCAGGAGGAGATCAACCTAAAGGAAACTCCTGAGTTGGAAACCCTAAATCTGATTTCAGTCCCTCTTCTTTTGCAGAAAAAGCATTCCTCTGAGACCCTAGGGTCAACGTCTACATGGGAAAACATGAAACCACCTTCAAGACTGCATTCCCTATAATGGTGCCTTTGGCAGCTCAGGGATGGCCAGACCTGTCACTGTCTGGGGCTCCCAAGTTTACCCCCAAAGCCCAGACTGAGGCACCAGACCACTGATGCTGATGGCAGTAGACTGCATTGTGCAGAGTTCTGTTTGTATATTCTTACGGAGGGGCTTCCATGGGCTTGTTTCTAATTGTCTGGCAGCAGGACTGAAATGGAGATGGCCAAATGTGTGTGGTCCTACCTGCTAGGAGTTGGACACTGGACCAACCCTGGGGTTGGCGATGCATGTGGAGCAGTCCAGCAGGGAAGACAGCCACACAGACAGAACCCAAAGCTGCATCACACTGTGGGCCCCAGCAATAAATGTCTGGGGCTTTTCTCCCTCAGAGCCACAGAGACAGACATCGGAGCATTTCTTTCCTATTACCCACCCTTGTTTCTTGTTCTTTGGTACGTGGGCCAGAACATGTGGACATGAAGTTTGGAATTCTAGAAGCTTGCTGTTGCCAACAGGAGGATGAATTATTGAAGTGTTATGCTTGTTAATAGCACACTCCAAATCTTGGGTGTTTACAGGCTTCAGGCTGCCATGGGGACTAGCCGTTCAAGTCAAATGCTATTCAGGGATTTATCTGGAATCTGTTACCATGCTTTTGGAAGAAAAGAATTGCCCTGTGTTCCCCAGATTCTTAACCCAGGGACAAAGGGAGAACAGCACTTGGTGCAGCTCTGCTCAGAGCACAGGGGAGGCAGACTCAGGCAAGCTCAAGGGACCTGCCCAGTTTAGAGGTCCTTCCAGAGCTTATGTTCTCAGTATTGTCCTGTCCAACCAGCACCCATCCAGTGCAAACCTCACGAGGGACACCTAGCATGTTTCTCCTGGGACAGATACAGCAGCTGGGGTCCAACTCTCTCCCTGAAACTCTCTTCTCCCTCCCGCCTCCCACAAATTTCCAGTTGCCATCCACAGTGAACCTCTCTGTGGCTCCACAGGCAGAGGAAGGTGAGCTCCTGCAGACCCGCTATGGACTGTGCTCCCATGTCTACCTGAGTTCCTGTACAGGACACTCAGGAAGCATTTGCTAAATGTACAAGTAACCGAGTGAGTGCCTGCGTTCATGAGTAACAAATGGACCCAGGTACAGGTAGGTGATCCATGTCCCCACAGTTCAAGTGGAGGTTTCCTGATTTATAAGTAACATGTACAACTAATTCAATAATTTAACAATTGATAAGTATTAATTCTGCAGCTACCAAGAAACTTACCTAGGCATTTGGAATACTGATTTGAACAAACTGGACAAAGTCAATGTAAGCCATGTAGAAATTGCAGAAACCTACAAAAGAAAAAATAGTATTAAAATATTATCAACTAACCTATGATATCTAGGAGCCATAGGGTGAACATTTTAGTATTTTCCTTTGCAGACATTTATTCATACATTTAAACATTGTTGAGAGCATACTATAAGCCTAATTTTGTATCAGTTTTTAAATTTAATATTATATCATAACCATCTTCCCTAGATAGGACTGCCCCAGTTAACAAATAATTATGGTATGGTATTCAGCTACAGTTGTATTTTGAGAATAAAGAAATAATACTTTAATATAAATGTGTCCAAAAATGGGTCCAAAATGTATTCATTGTTTCTCTAAAATTCGGATTTAACTAGTGCCTTGTACTTTCTTTGGCAACACTGGTTAAAAACTCACAGGTGGCTACATCTCTCCTCATCTTCACTATGAGCCCTTCCTTCATTCTTTTCTAAACATACTAACCTTGCCTGCACCTGCCACAGGTCCTTGGCAGCACTTGCTCCCCCTTCTGCCTGGACACTCATGGCCTTGATGTTTGAGTCACTCCCTATCTACTGTTTGCAGGGCTCTATTCAAATGTCACCTCACCAGGAGGCCATCTCTGTCTCCCCTACAGCAAATTACCATCTCCATCCCTCTTATCCCAAAGGAGCTTCTTCATAGCATTTATTACCCACATAGCATTCTCTATTTAACTGTTTACCGTTTGGCTCCACTTTTAGAGTGTAAGATCCTGAGAAACAAGGACTTCATCCATTTTGTTTGGCTTTTATCTCTGGCTTTAGTGCCACATCCCCTGTGTGTAGAATAGCACCTGGCTCATACAAGGCACTGTGGTAAGTGAATGGATGCATGTGTAAGCGTGTTTATCTGACTAGTGACTAGTTTTGTGCTAGTGAACCATTAGTTTATTTCTGAATCATTACCATAATGATTATTATAGCTTCATAAGCACTTTTTTAAATCTGATAGAACAATACCTCTCATTAGTTTTACACTTTTTCTCCTTGGTCTTTTTGACCAGTTTTTCTTCCATCTAAATTTTAAGGCATAAAAACTGACAAACAACCCTGTTTTCTCTGGGCCAGGCAGGCTCTAACAATCTCCATGCTTTAGCTTGCATAATTCTCACAGCAAACCTGCAACTATACTCCACCTCCACTTTTCAGTGAGGAAACTAAGGCATAAATAACTTCCTCAAGGTCGAACAGCTAGTGAGTAGCAGAGCTAATACTTGAGCCCAGGCCAGTTCCAGAGGACTTCCTATGATCCACCGCTCTGTGCTTCCATACTTGTTTCTATTACTGACATAACTGCAAACTCAGCAGCAATAGTTCCATGGGTCAGGAGTCTGCAGTACAGGTTAGGCTGATCTGCTTGGGTCTCACAGGCTGAAATCAGCAGGCCAGTGGGGCTGCAATTCTCAGTTGAGGCTGGAGTCCTGTCCCAAGCTTTCCAGTTTCTGGGCACATGTACCCAGTGCCTTCCAGCGTAGCCTCCTATTTCTTCATGGAAGCCAGTAGGAGCGCATTTGTCTCTGACTTCCTCTCCTGCACCAAAGAAAACTCCTTTCTTGAAAGGGGTTGCCTGATTGTACCATGCCACTCAAAAAACTGTTGTCTTGAGGTCAGTGGGCTCGAAACTTGATTTACATCTGCAAGGTCCCTTCACAGCAGTAGCTAGTTTCAATGATTGGAAAACTAGATGCTAAGCGCTGGGGGGGTCATTTTAAAATTCTGCTTAAGATTGCCTTTTAATTTATGTTATACAATTATTTAGGCATGGTAAGACCAACGCATCAGGAAATAACTGCCATTGAAAAGATAGTTTGTTATACTCAGATAGTTTGTTATACTCAGATCCCGAAGAGAAGGGGAATGCACGTCTTGGGGTAGGGTACATGGGGAAGCACCAGGGTTGGTTGGAAGGCACAGAGTGGTGAGAACTGAGGTCAAGAGCTCCATCATTGTTTCCATGGGAGGGAGTGGAGAAGGCAGGGTAAGCAGTTTAGGATTGCTTCATTTGGATAATTTCAATAGGTTCTAGGGTATAGGGACTGCCCTTCCTTGTCTAGTACCTGGTCCCGGCATGATTAGGGCAGATTCGAGGGTTCAATAAAGAGATGGCCAAGGGTGTGTCTCTGGATTGACTCGTTTGCATTTAGAAACTGTCCTCTCAATCAGGTTGTTTATTGTTCCTAGGAATTGGCCAGCCCTGGGAGAGAAAGTCCCTCAGGGTTGGCAAGGCCCTAGATGTCAAAGCATCCGAATACAGAAAATGAAAGAGGTAGTGCTGCATGCAGCTCATTTTGTGAAGCTGTTCACTCACTTCTCTCACCCTCCCCACCCCAAAGGAGAAAACAACCCTGAGTCCTTTTGATTGGCATTGTTTTCAATTGGCACAGCAGTTTAGAAAGAACTAACGCTTTATGGAAGTTTTTCCTTTCAGGAACGTAGTATACCTCCCCGTTTATTTAAGTCTCATACTCTCAGTAGTTTTTACTTTTTTTTCAATAAATTCTCATTTTCATTATGGTTATTCCAGATACTTTATGAGTTTTTTGGTCATCATAAATGGGACATTCCCCTATGACATTTTCTAACATATTTTTCTATACTTGTGGCTATAATTTCCCCATTTTATTATATTACTATACATTTACTATATTTTCTAATAATTTTATTGCCAATGTATAGGAACTGTCTGATGTTTTACAGTTTTATTGTGTATCAAAGATAAAAGACTACATATATTTAAGGTGAGAATTTGATAAGCTCGATATGTCAGTATCTGCAAAACCATCATCACATTAAGACAATGAACATATCTATTACCCTAATGTTCCCCCATACCCTCAGTAATCTCTGCCTCTAAACCCTCCCACCCCATTCCCAAGCAACCACTGATCAGTTTTTTGTCACTATAGATTTTTGTACCATATTTTATTTTCAGCTACTAAATTATCATATCATGTTTCAAAGTGTTACAATTTAATCTATCAAGTTTTCCAGTACACAAACATATCATCAACATGTAATCATCATATGTCCTGTCGACGTTTATGTTATGAAAATCTGAACAACAAACACAGAGAGCTTTCCAATGATCAGTAAGTTTATTCAGGAAGTAATGTTGCAGTGGGAATATGTGAGGGCATGTTCAAGAAAGTTGAGCCGAGGGGAAACTTTTAAAGACAAAATAGAGAGGATTCACAAGTAGTTTGAAACAGTAATCCTTGAATGTAAGGAACAAAGATGACAAGATGGTGTCAGTCCAAGTTGCTGGGCTTTAGGGAAATTTGTTGCTCTTTGTTGTTGCATTTTGGCATAAGGTTGAAATGGGCTTTATGCAAGCTTGTGGTTCTGGAAAAGTCTCATGTGTTCATGATAGCAAGAACCATCATGGCTTTATTTATTATTTTTTGTTAGGGTTTATCCAAAGTGACTCTTGATTCTGACAACATTCACAATGATCTAATTCTAGTTCATGCATGGTGAAGATGGGATCCACTTGACCTTTGTGTAGCCATGTTGAAGCATAACCACTATGACTGACCTGAGTAACCTTAGTCTGTTTTCCCTGCAAAGTTTCCTGGCACACTGTAAAGAAGAGTATGTGGAGCTTTGCAATTGGATTCTGGCACCTCAGTGCCAGGAATGTGCCTCATGTCTTTGATATTAGCTTGATATCAACCAGGTATTCTGGTTTGGATGAAGTCACTTTGGTCCCACTATCTAAGCCCCTTCTCTCTAACCCAAATCAGAGAGACGCACTGATCTTGCTGCCACCCTTAACCACATCTCTTTTAGTAAGTTCACAATAAATTGCATTCTGAATCCAGATCTGTCTGTCTCAAAGAACATTCCACCTACGGTGGCCAGTTTTCTACACTAGATTTTCCTGGAACAGTGAATCAACAAAAATTTCCAGAATGATGCTAAATCATAGCAATGATTCTTGTATTATCCCTGACTTAATTAGAATGACTCTAGAGTTTGGGTCATTGTTTGATTGTTTTAATAGAAAATAAGCTGCCATCTAAAACCAGGTCTTCAAACAGAGAGAGCAAGTTCTGTGACCAAGTAGTGTCATTCCTAAACCTAGACCTGTCCACTCAAGTTTTGCTCTCCTATGTGTCATTTCTAGCCTGTTTTAATCATTTACTCATCTGCATTTAGCATATAATTACCCAGGCACATTTCACAGATGTAGTTTTTAACCTATTGTTCTTCATCACCAGACTATGAACTAAAGCAGAAATTGTGACTTTTTCATTTTATTGAGCAAAATATCTTGCACATACATGGTGCTTCATAACATGTTAATTAAATCAAATAAAATTACAATAAAATTTACCCTTAAAAGCATGGACCCCCAAATCTGTCTATACTTCAGAATTGCCTTATTAAATAAGTGGAAGGGGTAAATTAGTCAATCAGTCATAAAAAATAAGAATACATTTCCTCAGTCCCATCTCAGACCTTATAAATTAGAATTCCCTGGTCCTGGCAGATGATCAGTTTGAAATATCATTGTTTTAAAATAAAAGCAAATCTGAGTGGAAAGCCCTCTTTTATGTGATAAAATGTACGCTAAAAGAATTCTAAAGATGTGCCCACCCCTACATTTTTCAGTGGGCGAACCCTCTGTATGGCAGAATGCTCTGCCAATAGGACTTTGTCACCCTCATTAGTCTCCCATGAGAGCTAGTCCCCAAAAGGCTTGTTTCCTTGGTACCACTTGGCTCCCAGGAACTCCACCTCCCTGCAGAAATCAATGTCCCAGAATACTGCAGGAATTCCAGCCCGTATATGTAGCTATGAGCAACAGGGACAAGCAGGGACACATGTGAGGATAATTATTTTGGGAAGAATACAATGACTACAAACCAAACCAAATTTTTTCAGCTCAGTGCTTGAATTCAAGTTCTAAAATAACCTCAAACTCCTGAGGAAGTTATAAACAAACGTGAAGCCAGACAGAAGGCAATGATTCTTTGTTGGATACATTATTTATAAAGTGGAAAATAATTTTTTTGTGCATTTTCTCCCTAGATACTCAATAAAAACCACAAGGCAAACAAAGCGCTTCCTAAGGTTTGGTTTCCAGCTCTGCCAGCCTCGTGTCACATCCTGACTCCCATCCCTAGGTCCTCCCCCAGGCAAGTCTTTCAGTTCTGATCACCACAGGAATGAACATTCCCACATGCTGTGTGCAGGCAAAGACCCTCAGGTAAGGAGAAGGAGGTGTGGATCATCTGGTGTGACCTCCTTATTAACAGAAAGGAGAAAGTGCCTTGCTTATAGTCACCAGCATGGCAGTGGCTGAGCTGAAAAAAGGACAATCTTGGGCTCTCAACAGTGCTCAGACCATGCCTAAGATTGCATGCTGTATTTTGTGCACTTTATTTCTGGAAAAGAGGTTTAAGGTTTCATCATATTTGCAAAGGGGCAAATGAGGTCCATGAGGGGCATGGACCCTCATGTATTGCCAATAGGAATGCAAAGTGGTGCTTTTATTGCTTTAGGGGAATAGTCTGGTAGTTCCCTGAACAATTAAACTTGAGATTGCCATATGACCTAGCAATTTCACTCCTAAATGTCTGTCCTAAATAAATGAATACCCATATCCACAGAAACTCATGCACACCAATGTTGATAACAGCATATTTCCAATAAGCAAAAAGAAACATCCCAAATGTTCAACAGCTAATGATAAATGCAGTATACTACATAATGGAATATTATTCAGTAATAAAAAGAAATGAAAGGGACTGGGGATATAGCTCAGTTGATAGAGTGCTTGCCTAGTAAGCACAAGGCCCTGGGTTCAATCCCCAGCACCGCAAATAAATAAATAAATAAATAAATAAAAATATAAGAAATGAAGTACTGATATTTGTTTCAATATCAAGGACTTTGTAAACATTATTCTAAATATTATGTCAGTAATGAAAGACCACATATTGCTATAAGTCCCTCTATATGAAACGTCCAGAATAGTCAAATCCATAGAAACACTAAGTAGGTTAATGGTGGCCTGGGGCTAAGGGAGGAAGCAGGTTGTTGGTTGAAAACAGAAAGTGAATACTACTGTGGATGGAGTTTCTTTGGAAAATGAGAAAAATCTCTCCAAATGGATTGTAATGATGGTTTCCCATTTCTGTGAATATGCTAAAGATGATTGAATTGTACACTTGGAATGCATAGCATGCAATTATATCCACAGTTTAGAAAACACAACCACACAGCTCCCCATCTCAATGAGCCCTGAGCCTCAGCACCCGCAGGTGACCATTTTGTCTTAGGACATTCACATTTTTACAAATTCACAAATCCATGATCGATGTGATCCTGCAATTTGTATAATCAGAAAAATGAGAAATTACACTCTATTTATGTATGATCTATCAAAGTGTATAAATGCATTCTACTGTCATATACAACTAATTAGAACAAATAAAATTTTAAAATGTAAAACTAATCAATTGCAAAAAAAAAAAAAAAAAATCCAAAGAAGCTCCTTAGTCCCATGCACACCAGGACAGTTGGCCACCCCTCATAGCCAGCCCCTCAGACATGACCCCCAACCCTGCCTGTCATCACTAAAGACTACAAAGACATAAGACACAAAACTGGCCACCAATAGGCCCTTAAGCTCTGAATCAGTTGTAAACATGACACATACAAGAAGACGAAGGGAGACTAAGCTTGTGTCCTCTCTAGGAGGAGGGGAAGAAGCTCCCAGACCTGAAATGAAGCAAATGACCCCACAGGAGGCTGGTTGCTCAGAGTGAACCTGTGGCCAGATAGCAAAGCCCCTCCCTGCCTCTCCCTTAGGAGCTGGCAGAACTGCGGGCACAGGGCAGCTGCTCTCCACTCTGAGTACTGATTTTTTTTTTTTAAAAGCTCACACTATTATTTCAATCTGCTCTGTCATCCCCTTGGCCCTTCCTTCCAGAACTCTCCTCCCACCAGATCCAAGTGCCACCAACGCCCCGGTGGCTCCAAACAGCTCAGCTAAGCAGCCAGAGTGGAGGGCCTTCCAGAGAGCAGTTCTGGAAGGCTTAATGGTGTTTGATCTTTCTGAAGCACTTATAATCATCTCCCAAGTCTGTGATCCAATTTCAAACATGACAAGTGCCATCCAGCCCAAGCTGAGCACCTCTAATGGCTGCTGAAGGCTGATAAGGAAGAAGACTGGACATTCTCATCAGCCGAGGGAGACAGAGCACCAGCCCTGTGCTTCTAGGCATGACTGACCTGCAGGTGAGCTCAGCCTGAGAGGATGGGAAGCACCTAGAGGTTATGCTCCTCTGTCACCCTTCAGCAATAAGACCTTTTCCACAACCAACCTCAGAAAGTCCTGCTACAGCTGCAAGAAATTCCCTCTAAAGAGGCTTGGTGCCTTAGGGAGCATGTAACATTTACTGCAGGCAAGAAATTATAACAGGCATTTTTAAAATATCTCCAATTAATAGTCAAATTTGTTTTAAAACTAAATCATATCATGTTCCACCCCTACTCAAAACCCACCATCGCTTCCCACTTCCTTTAGAATAGAATCCCGGATCCTCATTGTGGCCCCAACCCCGGCTACTCCTCTAATCTCATGTCTCATCACACTCACTCCTTCAACTCCTGCTACCAGGCTTGCTCCTGCCTCAGGGACTTTGCACACTCTACCTCTTTGAC
Organism: Glaucomys volans; assembly: GCA_020662805.1. Lineage (NCBI taxonomy): Eukaryota > Metazoa > Chordata > Mammalia > Rodentia > Sciuridae > Glaucomys > Glaucomys volans. Next base: position 114,060 of record JAJEJO010001345.1, on the reverse strand, counting down.
ACAGAATATTGTTCCTCCAGATATTCCTGTGCCTCACTTCCTTCAGGTCACTACTTAAATGTCACCTCTTTAAAGAGGGCTTCCCTGATGATCCCATTAAACAGTCCCTCTCCATTTCTCTCCATATCTTTATAGTGCTTTCTTCTTCTTCATTGCATTTATCATTATATTAAATATATGTTTAGTTATCAGTCTACTTCCTTCCACAGGAACATAAGCTCCATGACAGCAGGGACACTGTTTTCTTCATTTCCATATCCCAAGCCTAGAATGATGCCTGGTGTGTGTGTGTGTGTGTGTGCGTGTGTGTGTATGATGGGTGCTCAAATAATATTTATTGAATGGTCACTATAATTCCCTCTTCTTTATGAGGTGGCAATCAATCTATGTCCACTTTCACATGAGGAAATCCAGGCTCAGAAAGGTTATATTACTGATCTAAAATCATGTAACTGATCTAAAATCATGTAAGTGGCAGATATAGAACGTGAACCAAAAATCTCTCTGATGCTAAACCCTATGTTCTTCAATTATACCACGTGCCTCTCTTCTGAAACACAGTCCTTTGTGGAACTGTGTGGGCAGAGAGCTTAAAAAGGGAAGAGACTCCTGGGAGAAATAAGGAACCCTCCACCCTCCCTCTCCACCTCCAGTTCTCAGCTGATGTTTTGTGACATTGAAACTGGGGCAATACCAGCTAAAATCATCTATTGATCCCAAAGCCAAGCATGCTCTAAGTGAAGCATTATGGCAATTTCATAGAATCAGAGCTGCCGGTGACAAGAGAAAGGCAAAGTACATTTCAACATGACGGCAATTGACCATTTATACCCCTTTTGGAAGAAAGCTGAAAAACAAAGGAGAAATGAATGAACCACTGGTGTACATTTCACAACCAGTCAGGTCCTAGCCTAAGACAAAACTTCAAAGAAGTTTCATAAAATCAATCAACTATTTGTTATTACACAGAGCAGTGAACATCCTGTGTGTATTTCACAGATTAAAAATATCATGTATAAATTACTCACAGTTCATTCAGACAGGAATTAACGAACTTTTTCCATAATGGATCAGACAGTGGGTATTTGAGGTGTTTGAGGTACACCATCTCCACAACTGCTCTATAATTGTAGCTCGAAAGCAGCTGCAGATGGTATGCAAACAAGTGAGCATGTCCATGACCTAATAAAATTTTATTCACAAAAAATAGATGATGGGCCAGAGTCAGCCGCAGGCTGCATGCTATTTACCAGCTGGTGACCTAGATCAATGTGCTGTTGTGACCCATGAAGAAACTAAGTCACAGAGAGAGGAAATGATGGCCACAGCCAGCTATGAGAGAAGGATAAGAGAACATTGTTCAATGCTGTTTCAGCACATACTTATTGAGCATGTGTTAGATCCGGGCTCTTGCAAACACAGGATAGGGGATGGTGATGAAAACTCAAGGCTTTGTGGGTGAGAGGACCTAGACCTCACATTCCAGCAAGGGCAGCAACCAGAAAAGCAAGCAAATGAACAAATAAATCAATGAGATACTGTCAGCAATGGCACTAAGGATACAAGGAAAGCAGTTTGAACTTGGAGGCAGGTTTGTGAGGGTCAACTGAATTGGCAGTCAAGGGAAAAGTTGAGACTGAATAATGAGGAGTTGGCGTCCATGGCAAGGTCAGGTCTAATAAGCATCATGTCTGCACTCAATCTTCATAGCCCTTGTATTAGTCAGGTTTTTGTCACTGTTAGAAACACCTGAGCTACATGTACTTGAAAAGAGAAAAGATTTATTTGGGTTTATGGCTTTGGAGGTTTGTGTCTCTGGTCACCTGACTCTGTTGCTTTAAGCCTATGGTAGCACAGTATATCATGGTGGAAAAACATAGCAGAGAAGGCCTATTCACCTCATGGTGGCCAGGAAACAAAGAAAAATACAGAAAGGGGCTTGGGTCCCAATATCCCCTTCAAGGGCACATCCCCAGTGACCTAACTGCTCAGACAAGGCCCCACCTCTTAAAGCTTCTATCACCTCTCTGGAGTGTCATCACCCTGGGGACCAAGCCTTAACACATGGGCCTTCAGAGGATATATCATATCCAAACTATATCAGCCTTCTTGCAGAAGAAAGGGAAACTGAGGCTAAAATAGTTGAACTGCCTGCTTATGATGTTGCCCAGAATTTTCCAGCCAGTACTCTCTTAATTCAAAGCTTGGACTCTTTCACATCAGCACTTCCTAGCCATTTCATAGTGAGATGACTCAAAATTCCCTAGGGAACTTGAAATGCCATCTCTGTCTAACATGCTTGGTCTGGGGTCTAAATGTGTATTAAAATGCAGATTAAAATTTAACTAGATATTATAGCATCAAAACCTGCTTTGATGATCTGATGCTTGAAATTATTGCCTCTTGCCCTTTAAAAATGAAAGTGGTTTTTAAAAGAATTCTTCATATTTTATTTCTAAACAAGTTAGAAGGTTTCAGATTGTTATTCTCAAGCAGCTCTCTGCAAACAAAACCTTCATGAATAATATTTTTCCCAGCAAATGAAAAGCAAAAATGTGAAATGCATTTTTTTTCTTTTTAATATTGGTTTTTGAAGTACTGGAAACACTTTGATGTGCTGCATCAGAATTTTGGGTAGCAAAATACAGCTTGCTGATTTGATCAAGGTGAGGAGGTGGCAAACAATTCTTATTGTCCTTTTGAATTTTGACATGAGAGTTAATTATGATTCCTATCTTCAACCTGTGGGCAATTAAGGTTAAAAATTAAAATACGACTAACTATAGGAACAGTTTCATGGCTGGGGAGCATTCATACCTACCGGAGCAGAGAGCAATATTCAACTGAATGACAGACCTCTGCATATGCTCACTACATATGCACCCAGAATCTCCAACTATTCCTTTTAAGGGAAGAGAATATTTAAATAATCATTCTGTTTGTTGACTGAGCTAGGAATGAAGACAGAGACGCTCACTGTCCTCAAAGAAGCAGCAGCAGGCCCAAGCCCATAGGGAGCCCTGGAGCTCCTAGGTGCAGAGTCTAGAAGCCCCACACTCAGGGCTGACCCTGCCCTCCGACCACCCTGAGATTGGGTGCCTCTGTATGTTTTGCACCCTACCACCCCTCCCTTCCCCAGGCCTCTCCCTACTCCTCCACACACACTCAGTCTGCAAGGTGCCCTTTCCATACATGGGTTTGTCAGCAGCTTGCTGCTCCTAAACCTCCCAAACAGAGCTGAATTTAGCACGCCGGGCCTGCCATGGTGCTGCTGCTCGGCTGGCCACTCCTCACCACCGTCCTGTCTCCCTGGCGGGAGAGTGTCTTTTCTAAAATGAAAAGTAGCAACAAAAAACATTTTTCCCCCATGAAATTCTCTTTTCCTTTCTTCTTTCACAAAGAGAGGGAATTTAGGAGGAGAACTCAAAACAACAGATCATTGATTTCTGAGACTCCCCAGTGACTGAAAACAGTTTTTAAATTATGGTGATCTTGAGCCAGAAGGGATTCTCAAAAGTTGTGGGTTCAGCCCAGCACCTGTAGCCAATCATGGCTGAGGGCCTGCCTCTCCCACCTGAGCCTCCTGAAGCTGGAAGGTGGAAAACGGAAGTCAGGCCAACTAACTTGAGGGCAGTTGCTGCTCCCCATTACATAATATTGTCAAATCTGAGCTGGGAGCCCGGTGCAGTGGCACACGCCTGTAATTCCAGCACTTGGGAGGCTGAGGCAGGAGGATCGCAAGTTCAAAGCCAGCCTCAGCAACTTAGCGAGGCCCTAAGCAACTCAGTGAGACCCTGTCTCTAAATAAAATACAAAATAGGGCTGGGGATGTGGCACAGTGGTGGAGGGCCCCTGGGTTCAATCCCCAGTACCAAAAAAAAAAAAAAAAAATTGTCAAGTCTGTGTCACTCCAAAATTCGGGAAATACTATGTACTCTATATAATTTATATGATGTAGAAGACCTGAGTAATTTATGTGGTAGTACTTAAAAGTGTTGAGCACTATAAAGCAAAAGTCCCCAAGAAATAAAATTCTCAAATACCATATCCCAGAAATGGAACAAACAATTCCTGGAAACCAAGGGGTGATTTTTTTTAAATTAAGGAAGTTGGAAAGTTCCTAAAGGCCTAAATGTACCTTCAGGAGGGAGAGACAGTTAATCGCTAATTGCTCACATCTGCCTCCGTAGCATGGCTTACTTGCATTGACTAGAAACAGTGACTATACCGCCCACCCCACTCACACGTCATTTTCCCTATACATGCTGACAACGAAGGAACTAGGGGGCGATTCCCCTCCACAGCGCTTTTAGGTGTACGGGTGGTCGTCGCTGGTCAGCTATAATAAAGGCTTCATTTGGCTTTACATGAACGGCTTGGATGATCTGGTTCTCGTCAGGTGTAACAGTGTTAATTCTCTAGCATCTAGCAAAGTGATGAATCGCTAGCATCCCTCTGTGTGGAGAAAGCTTTTCCTTACTTATAATTAGCTTCTTCTATTGCATTTCTTCTTTGTCTTCTGGAGATAGATAAAACCATATTAAAATCGAATGCCAGCATTATTAACTAGGTGACATTACATGAGTCACCTCTCTGAGCATCCATATCGTTATCTATAAAATGAGAATGTGATATCTATCTCAAAGGGTGTTAAAAAGGGTTGAGTAAAACAATGTATATACAGTATGTGGCACACAGTCTCAAGAAATGGTATCATTAATTAATAGGCTTGTTACAAAAGCAAAAGTTACTAAAGATCCATTTCATCATCTTATTCTCCAGAGTCAACACTTCTGTCGCCTCCACCTGATCTCATTTTTCTAATCCTTTTTTTTAAAACTAGTTGTTCTGGAGGCCTGTGGGGTTCTTAAGAATCCAGTAAAAATTTCAGACCCTCTTCATGGAAAAGTTCACCAGCAAACTTTTTAAATAATTTTAAGGTATTCAAGAATCTTCTGAAGCTTACCCACATGTCCTCTTCCCAGAGAGGCCCTGGACCCCAGTTTTCAGAATTTCTCCTATTTACTGTGCCCTACCTGCTGGCAGGAAGCATCCCCCAAACAGCCCTTTCTACAGGGTCTGTTTTCTGAGGACCTGTCTGCCCTGAGGTGACTTCAGATGCAAATTTCTAGCAAGCCCAAGGATCTTGGAGGAGCCTAGGGTTTAAGCAGAAGTAATCAAGCTGAAGAAAAATGCACCTCAGCACAGCTGAGTCTGGCAGAACAAAGGCCCAATTATCAACCTCAGACTTTCAAAATGTCAGGCTCAGTTTATCTGAAATCTATCAGCTCAGAGGCATGAAAAACACCAAAAGGAGAAAACTGAGTCAGAGATAGGAGCTCTCTGGGCTGGTGTGGGTGGGAAGGGGCAGAAAAAACCCTCACAACATGTCCCTTGACAGTACCACAAAGATCCCAATGGACAGGTCTAGGAGCCCTCCACACACACTTATGCTGCCTGTCTGCTGGAAAAATCATCAGTAATGGTGAAATCCACATCCCTTCTGTAGACAAAAAAGCTGTTGAGATCAGGTTGTCACTATCTCCAACCACGACTACAGTAAAATTCATATGTTGGCCCTGGAGTAGCCATATCGTGAGTTCAGAAAAGGTACAGCTAATGGTCCCCTAGAACTGCCCAGGAGAGGTGACGCCTGGGCAGGCCTGCAGTTAGGAAATCAGTTGACCTTGCTGAATTCATTTTGTCATCCATAAAATGTGGATAATTCCCATCTCCTGGAATTGAGGTGAGCATTAAATGAGGTAATATATATGAAGATCCTATTGTACATTAAGCCCCTCCATGAATGGCACCTGGTGTAATTATGGCTCTTACTGTTATGCATGGGCAAAAGGGATTGCAGAATGTTCCCCCTCCACTCAATGGGTTGAAAGCCTGCTGTGTATAACCGTAATTGGCAAAATGATGCACATAGGGTTGAAAGGAAGAGGAATCACTTTTGGACCATCAGACTCTCCCTTTACCACCAATGGTTGTGATGCTATTTGTTCTTGCAGACCTCTAAGACCTCCCTCTTTCAAGGAACGTGGAGTGTGGTTACCCTGTGGTTGACAGACTACAACTACTTTTGCTGCAGGTGGGGGGAGTCTGCAGTTGAATGTTTGTTCATTCAGACTGGTCTTGTGTTAATTCTAATTAGTGATATTTTTCCATAAGGAAAGAAAACCAATTGACTGAACACCTGTGCACTAGAAGCTTTTACAGATATTTAAACTCCACAACCCTGCTAGGAAGGTATTATTACCCTCGCTTATAAGAAAAGAAATTTGAGCTAAAGAGCAGTCAGGTGAACACTCTTTTTGTTTGAGACCACAAATCGACCTCTGAGATTTAAACGCAGATCGCTGTGAGGCTCCATTGAGCAAACTGCCTTAGTCTGTTTTCCTCAGAAAGGTGACTTTGATCTCCACAGCCCTAGTGACAGCTGAGGAGAGATCAGGACAAGTCAGAGCAGTGGCTTGGGGAGATGAAGGAGGAGCAGAGACACTCCACTCCAGTGGTCCCATTCAAGACAGATTACACTCCATGCTTTAAAAAAGACAAGGAAGACCTTATGCAATAATCCAGGTGTGGTGATACACCTCTGTAATCCCAGCTAACTGGGAGGCTGAAGCAGGAGGATTGCAATTTGAAGCCAGCTTCAGTCACTTAGGGAGACCCCCAGCAACTTGGCATGCCCCTGTGTCAAAATAAAACAAAAAGGACGGGGGATGTAGCTCCATGGTAAAGCACCTGTGGCCCCTGTGGATTCAATTCCCAACACACACACACACACACACACACACACACACACA
>JAJEJO010001345.1:63196-107145 GCA_020662805.1 Glaucomys volans | reverse complement strand
AGTCTGTTGCAATAAGGAAACAGGTTGAAATCAACTCCAAATATAACAGGAGCAGAAGATTTATAGCCAACAGGCAAAGTGGAGGAGATAGAAAATTACTAAGAGGAACTTGGTTAGGTATCAAAGATTGGGAGGAGACAAACTTTACTAGATATTGAGGATGAGGGAATGAGGAATTTGATTGGACATCAAGGATGAGGGGATCCTCTTTTTAATAGCAATTTTTAAAAATTTGTTCTCATTGGTTACACATGACAATAGAATGCATTTTGACACACTGTGCACAAGTGGAGCACAATTTCTCCTTCCTCTGGCTGTACATGGTGCAGAGTGACACCAGTAGTGTAATCATACATGTATACAGGGTAATAATGTCTGTCTCAGCCTCTTCAGCAAATGGTGCTGGGAAAACTGGAAATCCATATGCAGCAAAATGAAACTAAACCCATATCTCTCACCCTGCACAAAACTCAACTCAAAATGGATCAAGGACCTAGGAACTAGACCAGAGACTCTGCACCTAATAGAAGAGAAAATAGGTCCAAATCTTCATCATGTTGGCCTAGGACCAGATTTCCTTAACATGACTCCCAAAGCGCAAGAAATAAAAGCACAAATCAATGATTGGGATAGAGTCAAACTAAAAAGCTTCTTTTCAGCAAAGGAAACAATCAGCAATGTGAAGAGAGAGCCTTCAGAGTGGGAGAAAATCTTTGCCACACACACTTCGGACAGAGCACTAATCTCCAGAATCTACCAAGTACTCAAAAATCTTTACACCAAGAACACTAATAACCCAATCAATAAATGGGCCAAGGAAATGAACAGACACTTTACAGAGGAAGATCTACAAGCAATCAACAGATTTATGAAAAAATGTTCAACATCCCTTGTTATAAGAGAAATGCAAATCAAAACCACCTTAAGATTTCATCTTACCCCAATTAGAATGTCTTTTATTAAGAATACAGGTAACAACAGGTGTTGGCGAGAATGTGGGGAAAAGGGTACACTCATACATTGCTGGTGGGATTGCAAGTTGGTGCAGCCACTCTGGAAAGCAGTGTGGAGATTCCTTAGAAAACTTGGAATGGATCCACCATTTGACCCTGCTATCCCACTCCTTGGCCTATACCCAAAGGACTTAAAATCAGATTGCTACAGTGATGCAGCCACATCAATGTTCATAGCTGCTCAATTCACAATAGCTAGATTATGGAATCAACCTAGATGCCCTTCAGTAGATGAATGGATAAAGAAACTGTGGTATATATACACAATGGAATATTACTCAGCCATAAAGAAGAATAAAATTATGACATTTGTAGGTAAATGGATGATGTTGGAGACTGTTATGCTAAGTGAGATTAGCCAATCCCAAAAATCCAAAGGCCGAATGATCTCTCTGATAAGTGAATGATGATACACAATGTGGGGTGGAAGGGTGGCAAGAATGGAGGAAGGATAGATAGCATAGAGGGAAGGGAGGGGTGGGGCGGGGTGGGGGGCAAAAATAATAACAGAATGTGTGACAGATACCATTGCCCTGTGTACATGTATGAACGCACAGATGGTGTGACTCTACTTTGTGTACAACCATTGAAACAATAGCTGTACTCCATTTGTGTTCAATGAATCAATATTAAATTAAAAAAAAAAGAATGGCATTTTCTCTGCAGAGCAATCACACAATAACATAGATCTATAGATGAAAATCCAGTGTTGGAGGCAAACCAAGGCCTGGAATAAAAATGGATGTGTACTGGGAAAAAGTGTCAAGAGGTATTCAGATAAAACAAAAACAAAAAAAGCAATGCCCATAATTGCTTGGGACAGGACTCCTAGGATCAAAGGCTGGCAAAACTCAAGAAGGAAGGAGGGGGACTTATTTGAGTGTCAATGCAGCACCTTTGTCTTTGACATCTTATCCTCTTATCGACCTCTCTCAGCTTCCTTTCCTCATTTGAAACATGAGTTTAATCCTACCTTCCTCAAAGGGTTATAATGAACATTAAACCATAAAGTGTATGTGATCACCAATACATCTATGTGTACACGTGTCTACATTCCCATTTTCTACCCTTTATTTCTGTTTCCCAGTGTCCCAACCCATCCTGAAAATTTTCTTCAGCTTTTTCTCACCCCTGATTTTTCAGGAGAGTTTATGTTTGACTTTTTGTGGTGCAAATTGGGAAGACTGGAGGTGGGGGAAAGAGAGAGAGAGAGGCAGGAGAGAGGTAGAGGTAGGGAAAAGGGGTCCTTGCCTGTTGGGTTGGTCCCAGAACTGACTTTTGGTGGAGAGAACCTGCACAGTAGAGGAACAGAACAGAAACTAAACCTGGTGCAGTGGTGGTAAGATCTGTCTGCCTGAGAATGACCTCAGGGAGAGAAAAATAGCAGTGAAAACACTGCAGCAGAGCCTCGGGGAGCGGAGCGTCTGGAGTGGCTGCCAACTAAGCGGTCCTGAAGCAGGCTGCAAAGTATAGCTCATTGACAAAGAAAAGGGAATTTCGAGAGATTTTTACTGTGAGGCTTGAATTCACCTAGTCTATTGTTCCTTTGAGAGATTCCAGTGAAGATTGAAATTCCTGCTTGACCACCTTTGGCTGTTAGAATTTGCTCTCTCAAACATGAGCCAATACAGAGACTGATGACCATGATTTCCTGGGTTTTATATTGGGAAGGGATATTAAATCCGTATAATCACCTTTTGCATGATTTCTGCCACTTGATAACTACTTAATAAATGGTAGCTTATTATTATTAGCCACCAGCTGTATGCTCTGGAGCCACATCTTTTTGAGAAATAACTCAATGTTTTGGAAATCTGCCCTCTTCCTCACATCTTTCCAACTCCATTTCCCTCAAGATTCAACATAAGTTGTTTCAGGGTTACTGGAAGAAAGGCCATCTTGACCCTGTTAAAGCAAAATCAGCAGAAGAACATAAACCTGAGGTTGTTTCTGTGGACTGAAAATAAATGTTATCACATCTGCATGCTAGTTTTGAAATGTATGTACTGCTACTAGATTCACAATGTTTTCTGTCATTTTCTGTTTTCTCCATTAATATATACTTTTATACAATTGCAATTGTGAGAAGAGAGAAGACCCTAAATACTTTTTTCTGATGAAAACAAAAACATTTTTTATAAACAAATAATGTTGGCAATCTCTGATGCAGAGTCCCTTAGGATGGGAGTGGTGAGTTCTTTAGGTTTTAGAAATCACCAATCTTTACCTGGAAACTAGCAGTTGAGTTTTCTTCTGTGAGTTGTTTAATATCAAGCATTTCTCAAGAGCCTCACAGCATCCTGAGGCCAAGTGACACAGGATGAAGGAGATGGCCCAAGGGAAGAAAACCTCCCTGATCAACAGCCGCCTCTCAAACAGCACTTCCCTGGGACTGCTTCACTTAGGCTCTGTTCTGTTGCTTCTGTAAGTATAGAGAAGTTACTTCTCTGTTCAAGGGGTCTGTTTCTTCAACTGCAGAAAATGCAGAGATATAGTTAGATGGCCTCAAAATTAAGTTTCTAAGCATGGGGGAGATGGGAGAACAGAGAGACACTTTTTTGGACTCAAGCTTAAAGGAGAGTACTCTCAAAGTAATAGGGGACCTAGTCCTGCCTTGTATGTACTGAGGGGCTAAAATAAAGGAGCAGACTATAGAACAAGGAAGGCTTCCTAGGAAGAATGCCCTGGATCTTAGAGCAATTGTTTGCTGTGGAACATAACAGAGAACGCACTGTGCCAGCCTACCAGGCAGGCTTAGATTACATGTGATCACAAGAGGTCTTTAAGTCTTTACCTCCAAAAGCTGCATTAGGAAGGAGTTCTTTTTCTTTTTCCATTATGCAAATCATCTTGGTATCTATTGATTGCATTTGCATGTGAAGAGGGACACTGGGTTTGTAACTAATGTATTTGCATGTGCATTTTAATTAATCTGCTTGCAGGAGGGAGGTGATTAGAGGTACAGGTATGGGAATATTACTCTCTGTGGCTAATGGGATCTGGCACCTCCAGTGTGTGAGTGCAGACGGGTAGGATTCTTGAAAGCAGGTGGCAACAGAGCTGGAGCAGCCACATCAGCCACAGCCCCTCCTGATATGCCCATCATTCCAGAAATCACACTGCCTGCTGTCTGAGGCCATGTGCTACCTGGCCCAGACTGAGGTGAGGAAGGTAGAGAATTGCAGAGAGAAACTGAGTTCTTGGATAGGCAGATGCTGGTGGTCTGCGCCAAGTCTGCATGGAGAACAGTTCCCCTCTCTTTACATCGTTAGGTTTTTGCTTCCATGTGGCTTGGCAGAAACCATCAAAAAGCTATCACATTATGTCTGTGTGTTGGCAGTGCGACTCCTAGGCTTGTCTAGTCAGAAAAAAAGCCTCACAGCTGTTTAACTATCTGCTTCATTCTTTGCTCTTTGAAGCTAGAGTTAATATTATGCCTCATTTGCATCCAACATTTAAATTTACTCGTTAAGCTCTAAAAGCACAGAACCTCCTGACAGCGTCTGATGAAGACTGCAGTCCTTCCAGAGGAACATGTCCTATCTCACAGAACAGAACTTCCTAAAACACATTTTCTCCAAATATAGGTTTTTGCCTACAAAGGAATTGGGTGACTGTTCTCCTGACTGTCCCTGAGAGATAGAGGGAAAGGGCATAATGGTGACAAAAGCCTTGAGACTGGGGCAAATTCCCAGAACTCCCAGCTGTCCAAACTAACCCTTAGGGGAATAAGACTCAGAATTTTGACATGCTTTTGTTTGTCTATCATTTACTTAAGATTCGTATCCAGAAGGAAATGAGCAGGATTGACCATCAACCTGAAGACAGAAATTAAGCCTCAGTTCTTAAGGCACTAATTATATTAGCTCCCTTTGATCTATGAGAACGATTTAAGATTCTCTACCCATGTACTTTTCCAGAAATTGTTTTGGACTAAAAAAGCCAAGCCTTGTATTACAAGTAAACAAGAGCCAAAAGATAGCTAGTACACATTTGCTACATCCAGCAGGATAGTAAACAAGACAAAATATACATTTGAAAGGAGATTCAAATGTGCATCTTTAAAAACAAGACTGAATCTTGGGATGCAAAGCAAAGATACAATGGAAGGAGATCCAAAGATAAATGGAAGAGAGATTTAAAAGACAGAGAATCACAGTATTCATTTGGAAGAAAGAGGGAGTTTAACATTGAGAGTAAAACGTTGTGGATATTTATTACTCTTTAAAATTTTTACAATATGTGACACAAAATTCTGCTTGCTTGGGGGTTGGGGAGGCAAGGATTTCTCATCCACTACCTAAAAAAGAGTTTCATTCCAACTTGGAGTTATCAACCTAGGCATCAAGATACCCTGAGGAGCTGGGTGCAGTGGTGCATCCCTGAAATCCCAGCAGCTCTGGAGGCTGAGGCAGGAGAATCAAGAATTCAAAGCCAGCTTCAGCAATTTAGTGAGTCCCTAAGCAACTCAGCAAGACCCTGTCTCTAATAAAATATAAAAAAGGCTGGGGATGTGGCTCAGTGGTTTAGCACCCCTATGTTCAATCCTGATACAAAAAAAAATAGATACCCCAGAGAACGTGAGGTGATCCTGGCTGGGGAAGCTCAGGGTTCCCTCCTGGGACTCTGAATTCTAGGTGAAAGGTTGGGAAGCCCTACACAGGCTAGGCTGCTGGTAGGCCAAGTCTAGTCTCTGTCCTTAGCCCTGGCCTCCATTCAACCTGCACTCACTCCCTTGGGCACCGCATTCATCCTTCCAGTTTTAACTCCCCTCTCTACACTATGACTCCCAAATGGATGTTCCCAGAACAGTTCACTCTCCTGCGTTCCTGCCTCCCACAGTCTGCTGTCTTCCAGCATCTGCACTGGAGCACCTAATAGGCCTCTGTATACAACAGAACCTGGATCTCACTCCACAAACCCATTCTGGTCCAGTTTTCCGTATTTTATCTTTCTAGTTACTCAGTCCCTAAACTTTGGTAACACCCTTAATTTCTCTCTTCTCTCACACCCCACAGCTTACCAGTTGTGAAATTCTGGAGCTTCTAGCTTCAAAATATATCCAGAAGCCAGGTGCAGTGGTGCACACCTGTAATTCCAGCAGTCCAGGAAGCTAAGGCAGGAGGATCAAAAGTTCAAAGCCAACCTCAGCAACTTAGCGAGGCCCTAAGCAACTCAGTGAGACCCTGTCTCTAAATAAAATACAAAGTAGGGCTGGAGATGTGGATCAGTGGTTAAGTGCCCCTGAGTTCAATCCCCAGTGCCAAATATATATATATTCAGAACCTAAACATTGACACCCATGCTAGCAGCCTGGCCCAGCCCCATCACCTCTCACTACTGCAGGTGCTTCCCCCTGACGGCACTATCTCCTGCCATGCTCCTTCCTGCAGAGAACACTCTCAGCCGAGCACCCAGTGTGGTGCTGTGGAAATATTGTCAGATTTGATCATCCTTTGCTCAGATTCCTCCAAACAGTCCCTCTTCTTCTCAGAGAAAAAGTAGGACTGTCACTAGCCTGCAGAGTCCTGGCTAACCTACCCTGACTCCCACCCCTGCAGTCCCCTGACCTCCCACTTTTCTCTTTTCTCTCTCTGCTCCTGCCCTACAGGCTCCTTGATGCTCCTCAGATACACAAGACCCACTGCCACTGCAGGACTTTGCCTGTCTCTTTCTCCATGGGAAACACTGTACCTCCTGTGCACGTCCAATTTAAGCCCTCACCTCCTTTGTGTCTGTGCTTCAGTGTCACCTCTTTGGTACTTGTGTTGGCCACTCCATTCAAAGTGCAACCCCACCCCTGCCAGCACCCTAATTCTCCTTCCCTGCTGTATTTCCTTCATTGTCTAGGGTCCATCTCCTGCTCCCACTTGAATGCAAACTCCATTATTCATGACTCCCCCAACCCCCAGGATGGCACTTGACAATAGGCACGCAGAAAATATGCTGGGTGACAGATGAGGACTTCAGTGAGTCAGGCAATGTCATGGGTGCAGTAAATATATTCCTGCGTTTAGTACTTCTGTCCCTCTTTTAGTGAAGAGGAAACTAAGACTTATAGGTTAAGTAATTTGTGAGAGTTTCACAGTTAATAAATCAGAGTCAGAATTTGCATGCAGGCTGTATGACTCCAGAACATCAAAGAGAAAGCGTAATTTCTGAACAAAAAGAGACGTTTCTCAGAAATTTCACAAAGCTTAATGAGAAAGTTATTACCCAATGACTACAGTTCTGCCACAAGGGCATCATGAAAGGGATCAGGCACCTCTCCGCTCCAAGGTGGGTCCAAGGAGGTTGGCTGTAGGTGGTGGGTGGAGCCCTCTGGGCTGGCCCTGTCAACAAGTGAACTGCACAGGCTCAGGACCCAGGGACAAGTCAACACTTGATAGCCTTACCTGCAACTGAGGAACAAAGCCATGAGAGTAATGCCTAACTGTATTGGCAGGGAATAAAGGAGGAGGGGAGAACATTGGAATGCCTATTTCTTTAAGTCCCAAACCTCTTTCCCAGTGTCATTAAAAGAATTAAATTGCAGCTTATTCCAGAAAGTCACCTCCACCTTGGCAGTTCCTAAAACACGCAACTGCTGTGCTTGAAGTCTATTATATGAAGCCTATTATATGACCTCGTTTATCATATTTAACCTTTACAACATACCTAAAAGGAACACTTATTATCTCTACAGAAATAGGAGCACAAAAGGTTAAATAACATGTACAAGAATGGACATGTATCAGATGGCAGAGCTGGACTTGAATCACTCTCTCAGAGCTCCTCCCACAACGTCACGTTTTACCTTGCCTTTCAGCCCCAGCAGGTCAGAGATAGAGAGGCAAGCCCTTCACCACTGCTTGTCTCTTTGATTGGCATGTTGGGTGGCAGAGCCTGGTCTTGTTGGGACCACAGAGCTAAAGCCTTTGCCCAGGAACTCCAGGAACACTCCCAGAAGATTAGGTACAGCTCCGGTGGGCAGGGCTCCTGTCACCAATGATTCCACTGCACTCTCTGCTCGTTGTTTTCAGAGGCTGATACCCTAGGGGCTCACTAGGTACCTAAGCTCAGTTGGAAAGGTGGTGATCTGTTCAGAGCAATGGAGGCAGGTGGACATAGGAAAAGCAGGGAGCTGGCATAGGCCCCCTTCCCTCACCATCCTGTCCTCATAGTCTCTGGAAGCCCCTCATATCCTGAGCCACAGTCTGCCAGCACCCTCAGCAGGCCTGCAGAACTATTTATCATGCCTCCAAAGTGATTGACTTCTGATGAGAGGCTCAGGAGCTCAGGAAAATGCTCCTGGCTTACAGTGTATTGTGAGTAAAAGAAAAGAAATAACAGGTACCCTTCAAGTGTGGGAGCTGCAAAAGAAGCTAATTAAATGTCAGGGCTGGAGTTTAACCCACTTGAAGATGGTGTTTCTATTCTGGAGTCGCTGAGTTTCTCATTCCCATACCTGGGCTTAAAGCACCCAGCCTGATTAGAAAGTTTACGTAGGAGCCAGGAAGGCTGGGAAGCTGGGCTCTGGATTGGCCCACCATTCCAGTCTGACTGTCCACCCTAAATAAACACAGCCTTCAGAGATGCTGAGGGGAGTAACAGGGGCCAGTGGAACTGGGGAAAGCCATCCTGACTGGGGAAGAGAAAAGAAGGGGCCAGAGACAAAAGGCCCATTTGTCCAAGTGGAGTTGAAAGGGTTATGTCTTGAATTCCATCTAAAAGAGAATAGTTAGAGATAGATGGTTCTGAAGCCCAGTAGTGTGGCCTGAGCAGAAGCAGGTGACAATATCCATCACTAGGGTGGACCTGGCCTTGGTCTGGTCCTGGCTGACCAGCTCTTTGTACTGCCCATTTGCATTCCTGTCCCAGAGACAAAACCTAATGGAGGGCCCTACAGAGAGACCCAAACCATGCAGGTGTTTCACCAATGTGCTCTGGTGGGCAGAGGTCAATGGACTGGCAACCCAGGACTGGCACTCACATGCAGCCACCCTATCGGAATTGCTACACAGCCTTTCTCAGGGCACAGGGCCCCAAGGTTCTCTCTGCCCACCTGTCCCCAGGACACCTCATTACTTCCACCACCTTGAGGAAAAGAGGAGGGGTCTCCTTCCTGTCCCCACCCCAACCATCATCTCCAGAGGAGCAGAAATTGCCATAATAATGATGCTAGTCCCCTCCTGGCTTCCTAGTTCATAGCTTCCAAAATGCTTTTCCCAGCTCTTACCCCTCCAGTGCTCACTATGCGTACAGATCCATACCCCTGTCATGCAGCTATGGAATTGGAGATCCAGAGGAAATATGACTTGCCAAAGTTCCAACCACAAAAACTGTCAAAGCAGGACTCGTCTAGTGCTGTCGTTTCTACCAAGCCTCTGGAGCTGCAGTGTGAGACCCTGACATCCCAGAGCCCAGGCCCTGCCATACTGGGTTCTCCCTGCAGATGGAAAACCCAGCAGCAGCACACTGGACTCGACACCACATCTGCTCATCAGGCCTGACAATTCCTCCTCCCTGGAAGCCCTGGCAACATGGGGGCTGGGACATAAACCCAGGCAATGAGCTCTTTAAAAAAAAAAAAAAATCCTTATTTTAACCATCCATTTAAACAAATGTATGTTAACTATCTTTCTATTTTTTCTCCTGCCATCTGCAAATGCAGGAGGAGGAGAGAGGAAGGAGAGGAGAGAGGAAGATGAGGAATGAATGAAAGGCAAACAAATCCCCCCACTTGAGGCACCATCATAAACCACTTATTATTAACAGAAACCCCAGGAGAGACTTATTTTTAATATGATTTGGATTAAGCAGAGAGAAGGAACACAGGCTCCCACACACACCTTGGTGTGATTAAACCAACCACAAAAGCTGCTGGCCTGACCACCCCACCCCTCCCTTCTCCTGAACTCCAGGGCCATTGCAGGAAATGGAGATGGATGTAATCTCCAGACAAGGGACATGGAGTCCAGGCCATCTCTGCACCCCAGGGAGCCCAGTCCATACATGCTGGACCAGGGACAGATAATGCCACCCTCCAGAGCAGCCATCCAGCATCTGTCATCTTACTGCCCAGGGCTTCTCTCCCAAAATTGGTTTTGTGTTCTCTGAGGAAGGTGAGAGCACTTAACCAGGAACCAACAAGCTGACAGTCTAGGGCCAGCTCTGCCCCTCCACTGACCAAAGCTAAGAACTTGGACGTTAGTGAAGCACACAGACATGCAGTAGCTGCTTAGGTTTAAGTTTATCTGTTGAGGGCTATTGGAGTATGTAAAAGTGAACCAGACCTGGCATAGAAACAGGAGAGTCATCCCTGAAGACAGAAATTAAGACAAGCACTGAAGCACCACAAATTAACCAGGGCAAGGACAGTCGAGGAAAGAGGGCTCTAGGCAGAGGGAGTGGCAGGTACAAAATTCCACATGGCTGGAAAAGCTAAGTGGAGGGAGCATTGTCTTGCGGGAGGTGAGGAAGGAAAAAAGATCACACCGGCCTTGGGAGCCATGTCACAGACTAAGAAAACATCAGGAGCCTTGAGGTTTTAAAGCCAAAGAGAGAGAAGATCAGGCTTGCCATTTGAAGAGATCACTGGCACACCTAAAACAAAGTGATTCAGAAAGGGTGGAAGTGGAAGCACAGGCTGGCTCCAGTTAAACATGGGGTTGAACATATTTATCTCTGTTTCTTCCCAGATGTGACGAAAAAGGTGACAGTAATGGGATGGAAAAAGGCATAAAGCCACAACAAAGAGAGCAGGAGAGGAGACAGAAACAGGGAAGAGATGTAAATAAATCTTCAAATTTGAGGGGGAAAAGGTGAAGTGAACAAAGAGACACTTAGCAGACTAAGAAGAGCTGAGCCAGAGGCCTGTGCTCAAGGCAGCAGGTCAGAAAAGCAGGAAGCAGGGCCACTCGTGCACAGGACTCTGCAGACAGGCTCAGGGCAGGGATGCACTGAGGACCTTCCCAGTGGGATGAAGATGTGGCTGAAAACAAGCTGCTTGGCTTAAAGCAGTTAGGCCCCTTCCCATGTAGCGTGGCAGCTGGGAGGTTTAGTTTCTCTCAAGGAAGCCCAGCAGGACTCTGAGTCAGGCTGGCAGACTATAAACAAGGGCCCTGACCTAAAGTCTGTGTTCAAAGTGATTTTCCCCTTCCCTAACCTCTTCTTCACCCAGCTCCAAAATAGGCATCCAAATATCTTTCCTACAACTGTCCCACGAACCTGGTCAGGAAACCCACTGGCAGATTGCTCCCCAAGGAAATTGAGTGGTCCGAGGAAAGAAGGGGGAAGGGGTCTTCCTTGACTCTGACCTATTAGTCATCCCCCACTCAAAGAAACCCAACACTCAAAAATCTGTCCTATGTACCAGAAGTTTGAATTCGCTCTTAAACACCAACCAGCAGATAATTGATAGATTTAAGAAAGTCTCCAATATGAAAAATGTGCCCCAAACAAATAGGAAAGCAACTTTTGTTAAAAAAAAAAAAGAATCACGGTAGAGAGCAAAGAAAAACCTCCCAAACAATATAGGTAATATCTTTAGAAAGGTAAAAGAAGCTAGTATATCCATGGAAATTAGAAAAAAATCAGAGGATGGAGGGACATGTGGGAAACAATATATAATAATATGAATTTAAAAATCCAGAGGAAGTGTAGGCAAGCTTCAAATTGACTCTTTTCCCTCTGAAGTTTTGATAATTTTAGTCTACAAATAAACCGACAATAGACACATAAGCAGGAAAAAACATGACAAATTTATCCATGTGCAGGAATAGGGAAACCACACACAAAGTATGAAACTCAGAGGAGGGCTGGACAGTTGAGGCTCATATAGAAGTAGGGATGGCAGGATGGGGGTTTGGGCTTCTTGGAGGAAGTGAGATTGTGCAGGCCCTGGAAGTTGAAGGGGTGCATAGTAAACAAGGCTTGTCTTGTCATGCAGATCAAGTCTCCCAGATAGGAGTTCCCACTTTGGCAGAAAGGGGATATGGGATAGAAAAGTCTGTCTACATTGCTGGCTGCTTACTTCACTAATGTAATTTCCTTTATAGATGTAAATTTATTTCACAAAAGGTCAGCCTCTCAGAGTTATTCCAGTGTCTGCAGAGGTATGTAGTTCTCTGAATAACCAACTGAAAATAAGCCAAAGAAATATATTTGGGATGGGATATTTTATTCTCCCCCAAAGGATAAAAGATAAAGATAAAAACACCTCTTAGGAAAATAAATGGATGAGATTTAAACTAAGAGAGGAAAATTAAAGAATTTGTCCTGGAGGTCAAATGTCCCAATAATAATATGAATTTAAGAAAGAACAAAGGAACCTGATTTTAAAAAATGATAATGGTTTGTTATTTATGACCTGAAGGATAAGCATCTCCATGTTGAAAGGTTCTTCGTCAATCCTAGTGGCTCAGGAGGCTGAGGCAGGAGGATCATAAGTTTGAAGACAGCCTCAGCAACTTAGTGAGGCCCTGAACAACTAAGTAAAACCCTGTCTCAAAATGAAAAAATAAATAAATAAAAAGGTCTGGGGATGAGCTTCAGTGGTTAAGCACCCCTGGGTCCAATCCCTAGTATCAAAAATAAATAAATAAATAAAATAAACCCAAGATTCTATACCTAGTCAAACTATCCATTAACAATGGAGGCCAAACCAGAACCTTTTCAGAGATGATAATCTTGAAAAATGTGGTGCTCCATGTACCCTTTCTCAGAAAGCTACTGGCACATAGCTCCACTAAAACAAGAGTAAACAAAGAGAAAGCTCTGGAATCCAGTGGATACAGGATCAACACAGAAGAAAATGAAGGAAGGTACTAGGGATGGTAGAAGGGAGCTCAGAGTGACTTGTGAGTGGCAAGCTAAGACGATGACAATCTACCCTGGAGTAAGAGACCAGAGGCCTCCAGGAAAATATCCTATGAGGTGTTTGAACATACTGAGAGAAGAATTACACTTTCGTCACAGAGTTGCAAGCAGATTAATGATAAATATTGAGCAGAAAAGGAAAAATAGAAAGTTAATAGTAACAGGTAAATATTTTAGCCATAAGTAGATGGGTAGGGAAAGGACAATGAAGGGCAGTAACTTAAAGGGGGGACATTAAATACATGCATTAAAATCTATGAACCATAGGACTGAAACTGTGGGGAACTTCATCAATGCAGGCTAGCATCTGGAAAATGGGGATTGGTATGTCAAAACCTCTCCAGCCATAGTTTTCTATAGCTCCTTAAGGGAATAATTATTTTGAGACCAGAAAGTGGGGACTGATATGTTAAAACTTTCCACAGCCATAGTTAATTATAACCAAGGTCTGGTTCCAGACCTTGTCACTATTATATCTAGTGACCAAGTCACCAAGACCCTCCCTTATTACTAAAATCAGGTCACAACTACCTGTGACTAGATCATCATGACTATCACATAGAATTTTTTTTTATTTATGAGAATGTTTATTTTCTTTTTTTTAAATTGTTATTTGTTCTAATTTGTTGTACATGACAATTTATACATTTTGATGGATCATACATAAATGAAGTGTAATCTCACTTTTCTGATTATACATATTGCAGTAACACATGGGTCATGCAGTCATATATGTACGTGAGATGATAATGTCTGTTTCACTCTATTATCATTGCTTGTCCCATACCCCTTGCCCTCCATAGAAAATTTGTTAAAGGATACACTAAGGGATAATTAACTGCTTAAGAGTATAAGAGTAAGGACAAGGGGACTCAACCCCCTTAAAAGCCCCCAACTCTGGAAGAGCCATGCGGCTTTCTTTGGAGATGGTCCAGGTCACTCAGTGCCTATACTATACATTTATCTCTCTTTTTCTTACCTTCTCGAATAAACTCCTGCCTGCTATCATATATGACTCACCTGAAATCCTTCCTGCAAGATCACAAGAACCAGTGACTATAGATTCCCACGGTCCCTCTAGCTAGTTCCACTTGTCTACTCATCTGCAACAGTAACTATAGAAAAATCAGAAAGTTATGCAAGAAGAAGAATATAACTATGATTCACCACATGACTCAGCTCTTAATAATTAATACTCATCTGATAAAAATTATATGTATTTAATCCAAAACTTGTAAGATAACTGTATTAAGAGGATTGGGAGAGTAAGTGGAGAGGAATTAGAGTAAAAAGGCCAAAGCTACAGTTCCACTATAGGAAGTTAATAAATGATACCTAAAGTTTTAAAACATTAAGAAATAGCATGTAAGTATATTACTGAGAAATACAGAGAAAACACCAGAAAAGCTAAAGAATTCAAAGTAGAGAAAGAATTTTTAAAAAATATCTTCAAAACAAACCTCATAAAAATTTTGATATTTAAGTCATGTATATACATTTATATACATACTAATGTGTTACTTATAAAGTATATAAATTAAAGGGAAAAAGAAAATAGTGAACCACTACATCAGGAGCTTGTAAATAGAGAGCTATAGGACAAATGGATAAACAGCTGATAATTGAAGAATAGGTATTGTGGCTTGGGATAATTTCTGCAGTGACAGTATTACACGTGAAATAGAAATTGTGGTGTCTCAACTTCTAGAAGGAAGTGAAGATGATGTGCTCTGGAAAATTGGTATAAATGACTCAGAACATTATCTCTAATAATGGGGAAGAAAACCCTAATGTTGAAAATGCACACAAAGAGAGCAAAAAGATTTCATGAAATACTGAGGGTGGAGAAAACTGCATTTCTAAATTAATATGTGATCTTATGTAATATGTGGTTTCAAATATGCATCTGTAAGTGAACTAATTAATAAATAAAGCTTAAGTTGGAAAAGTAGAAAATGAAATGCAAAGGAATGCAAAGGAAAGCATGGACAGAAGCACAGCAGGCAGAGAGAGGTTGGAATTCAGGGCAAAAAGTTACACAAAACAAAACAAAAGATAACTTAGATAATGGGTGCCAATAACAGTGACAGTCTAACAGCCCCCAATATCTGGTAATAAGGACAAAGCATCTCAATCCATAAAATGAAAGCTATAAACACTTTTATTCTAATACTCCACTATTGTTTGCATGCGGGTCTTCACCCAGGTTCATGTGCTGAAAAATGAAGGTTTGGTCCAGTGTGACTGCATTAAGAGGTGGTGCAACGCTTAAGAGTTGGGACCCAGAGCAAGGTAACTAGGTGGTAAGAGCATCATCCTTGGAAGGGACTATGCTGATCTTGCAGAAGGTGTTCTTGCAAGAGTGAAAGTTGTTATTAAAGTAAAGTAAGACTGGCCCCTGAGCCCCTCTGGCTTCCTATCTCACTATGTGATCTCTCCCTTTCAAACACATTCCCACCAGGATGCCATCCACCGAGAGGCTATAACCAGAGGCCAGACCAATGGGGCCCCCCAATATTGGCCTTTCAGCCCCCAAACTTTTGAGCAAACTAAGTCTTTTTCTAAAAAAAGTATACAGCATCCATATTTTGTTACAGCAGCAGAAAATGGACTAATTCAGACTCCCTATTGGTAACGGGGTGGAGGCCACAGACAACACTCTGTGCTTGCAGAGTGTACATTCTATAAAGGACAATTTGCCCTGCTAATTTATCAGAGGGCTTTTCTTGGCCCAGAAATTCTGTTTTTTTTTTTTTAAATAAATTTATCCTATGGGATAGTCTAGCACATTATAAAGGCCCTTATAAAAATACTTATTGAATCATTGCTTATAATTTTAAAGTACTAAAAACAGTCTGAATCCTCTCTACAAAAGGTTGGTCAATGAACCACAAGCATCAGCATTACCCAGGAGTTCATCAAAAATGCAGACTTTGAGTTGTGCTCAAGGTCAGCCTGGGCAACTTGGCAAGACC
Organism: Glaucomys volans; assembly: GCA_020662805.1. NCBI lineage: Eukaryota > Metazoa > Chordata > Mammalia > Rodentia > Sciuridae > Glaucomys > Glaucomys volans. The sequence goes on along the minus strand of JAJEJO010001345.1, from coordinate 91,298 downwards.
CTGTCTCAAAATAAAACATAAAAAGGGCCTGGGTTTGAGACATAATCTAAATATCCACCAATAGGAACCTGATTAAATATATTAGAGTACATCCATAAAAAGAAATTTGATATGTGTCCATCAAAAAGTAAGAGACCTTGTCTTGTGGGGACTCAGACCCAGGAAATAGATTTGAGATCCTTGCAGGTAGAAAAAGATGCAAGGCACAGTTAGGATAGAAGACATGCTTTATTCAGAGGTGGCAACAGCTTTCTGCCTCCAGCTTCAGTTAGCCCCCAACAAGTTCCATTCTGCCCTCTTTTTATATACAGTCCAAACAAAGAAAGCACACTGCCAACAGGTTACATAAGGGAGTACATACTCACAAGTTAATGTTTATGACCATGAATGTATACATTGAATCAGAGTGTTTCTGGCCTCGACTAACCATAACATAACCAGTTCCCAACCCTGGCTACACACTAAAAACATAACATAGCCTGCTAGAAGTCTTGGCAAGGGACCTAACTATAGCCATTTTGTGCCTGCTTCAACAGACCCCCTTTATGTACCAAAGTAGAAAAATATACAAGATTTACTATAAAACAAGAGAGTAGATAGCAGAGTGTCAATGTGATGTGCATGAAAATAATTTTTTTGAAAATGTATTATGCTTCCTTCCACACCTAATCAATAATCTAATTGGTTGCCAAGTTTTACTCTTTCCTCAGTTTAATCTGTTCTTTTCCTCCTTCTCATTCCCTGATAATCATGGTCACACTGACCAATCATTATCATCTCACTCAGTGCTTAGAGAAGGTGGTTAAGCAAAGGACCTGGGAAGGAAGTAACTCCATCATCCCTATGCCCATGAAAGAACAAATTAAACAATAAGAAAAAAAGATGAAGCCCAGAGCTGCACCAGTTCTGTCCATGAATCTTGTCTGATGCTATGCCAAAGTCAGATGGAAAGAGCTTGAAGTAAAAGCCCCCTCCAAACTCTCAAACACGTGTGGGCATACGCACACACATACATCCCTTTTGGCATTTCCCACCTCCCATTCAGTCCCAGACTGTGTGTACTAACCCTACATGCAGACACACCACACACACACAAAGAAGGCCCAGCAGCCCTGATGGAGCCCCAGAGAGAGCCTGGTGTCAAAGTGGGCATTTGTCACTTGCAATTATCTTCTCATGTGATCAATAGTCATTTTGTAAATGACCCCCTAATAGCTGCTAAGAACTAGCTCAGAGGCAGGTATTGATTAGGACCTGGGGGAGCAGCATCCTTGCCCAGAGCTCATGGCAAATTCCTGAGACCCATGAACTACCCCTCAGACACTAGGAAGAAGGAAGATGGGTAAAGGCGTATTAATGGAGCAATTTTCTTTCCCGTTTTGCTAAGTGGCTGACAGGAAGGAAAGGGAAAATGACCCAGTTCTCACATTCAGTCCTGGCAATCTGTTTATAAGCCTCTCTGTGCCTGCTCCCCAGCAGCCCACACCTTGCCTGTGAATGACTGGAAATTTAATATTGGAGTCTGAGAGAGCAAGTTCCCATATCCTTTTGGTCTGGCATGATGTTTGGGTTATCTGCTGCTGGGGAACAAACCATTCCAAACTAAATGGCATAAAACAAAATTTATTTTATTATATTCATGGATTCTGTGGTCAGGAACAGTTCCGCGATGAACAAGGAAAAACAGGAACGTTTATCTCTGCTTTCTGGTGTCTGCGGCTTATCTGAGAAACTCCAACATCTAGGAGTTATGTGAACAGCTGGAGGCTGAATCATCTGGAGGTTTCTTAACCCTCATGTCTGGCACCTGGACTGGGGTGACTTGAAGCCTGGGCTCAGCTAAAGTCAGATCCCTATATGTGGCTTCTCCACATATAGGCCTACGCTTGGGCCTCCCACAGCGTGTTAGCTGGGTTCCAAGAGGGAGAATCCTGAGAGGAAACATTCAGAGTGAATGTTCCAAAACAAACAGAAGCTGTGTGCCCTTTTATGACCTAGTCTTAGGGCATCTCTTCCTCTGTATCCAATTGGCCAAAGAACTCACAACCACACAGGTTCCAGGGGAAGGAACAGCTCCTCTCAATGGAAGGAGTATCTAAAAATTGGAGATTTTCTTTTTTTTAAGTCACTAAACAGTGTCTTTTAAAAGGGGACCTTCAAGAATAGCTCAAACTCTAAAGAAAGGAAATAAGGCTGGGAACTAAGCACAAACTGAAAATTTTAGACTGCTGAGTCAACCTAACCATTCCTTGAAGCTATCAGATCTAGAGTCAAACCTCTGATGACTTCAAATCTATAACCTCAAGGAACATCAGTTTACTCACCTATAAAAGGAATAAAGAACTTTCTCTTCCTACCTAGGAGTTGCTAAAACAATCAGGGAAAATGCTCTTGATCACACATTAACTCCAAAACATCAGAGGTAGATGATAGGGATTGTGTGCTGCAATTCAAGGGAACAATCAGGCTGGGTGGACATGTTCAGTGGGAAGAGCCAGGGCAGGGCAGGTCTGGGGAAATGTGGCCTGGATTACCATTAAGGAGGACTTTCATACCTAGAAGGCAAGAGCATCCCTTTTCTCTCTGAATTCCAGTCTCAAAAGTAGATATGTTAATCATGTTCCCTAGTCCAGAGAGAAGAACTGGTCTTGGATGGCCATCTTTACGGGAGAGTAGGATCAGGGCAGGGCAAGAATGAAGATGAAGATGGGTCATAGGACAATTAAGAAGAGGAGAGGAATGGAGAGAGGTAGAGTTCAAACTTTCAGGAAAACAGTGTTAGGATATTGGAGAGCTGAGAGGACTAGAAAGAGTTTCTTTAGAGAAGAAACTAGCACCCAAATCTATCTTTAGGATCCCCGCTGCATTCCAAGGAAAATTCATGCATTGGCACAAAGCTGTTCACCCTCCATCCTCCAGAGAAAGAAGTTGCCATTGCCCTTGATTGTGCCAAACTGAGAGGCTTCTAGGAAGACTATTCTTTGGGAGGACAAGGGAAGGGAGAAAATGAGATGTATGGGGGTGCTCCAAGTTCAGAGAAGTGACAACAAAGCAGTAGGACCTAGACAGCTGTGTCCATGGGTGTCCACACCCTCCTTCCCCAGATGCTCAGGATCCTATCATCCTTGTCAATGCCCCCGCTATTAACTCTTGGAAACTTGGAATCGATTGGGCAGTTCTAGCAATCCAGCAGAGCAAATCTCTAGAAGGGGCAGGGAACCCCTCCCTCCATTCCTTCCAAGTCACAGTCACAGACATTAAAGCAAATTAAGAATTCAGTCAGGTCAACAACTGGAATGCAAGCAAGGTGGGACTTGGTGGAGTTTTTGAGGCAGCACACAGTCTGGTTTTGCAATATCGACCCAGGTAAGGAAGCAGAAAAAGGTAAGCTCCTTCTGCTTCCATATTTGGAGCATCTGATCTAGTTTTGAGACTGGTGGCTGGGTTAATGAGACCTAACCATCACCACCACCATTCCTGATGCTCTGGTCTTGTCTCCTCCAGAATCATGTGCAGAGTTGGAAGGGATCTGCCATTTGGTTATTCATTATGTTTTCAGGGTGCTCTGTTTGATTGTCTCTCCTGATTAGAAAACTCTCTATGAACCAAAAGCACCTCTACCCTTCCCCTGATGTAAGATGAAGTCAGAGAGTCTTCTGTTACATTTACATTCTCCCAGTGAATACCAGCACTGGACATTTCTGACACTGTACTGTTTGTGACTCAATTAGACCAAGTGCCCCTCCACAGCAAAAGCTGGCTCACCATTGTGCATACAGACTAGGGCTTGTAAGTCTCTGGGGAATTTATTGTACAAAACAAAATATGTTTCTCATTGGTCCCAGATGCACCCTTTGGGAATGTCCAGCACAACCTTGATTCTTCTCCCACCAGGTGGCCCTTCAGAGAATGCACTTTCACTCCATCCTGACCAGTCCACCCCTGAAAGCTTAGCTGCGAGTTCACTTCCTTTCTGGTCTGTGCTCACCTGGTACTACACAGAGCTATACCTGCTGCCATATATCTACTTGAGGTTTTGTTCATGACTACTGTACTTCAGGCTTCCTTTACTTCCATCACTTCCATAACCAATCTCCCTGGTGACCTTACCCCTCAACTGAAGCTGGGCCAGCAAATGTGATTGAATAGTAGGAAGGCTGAAGGGAAGACAGAGACACTAACTACCTCTGTGATCTTGACTCTCAGACTCAGTTTACTCATTATTAGGATGTCTTCTAGCTCCAAGGTTTCATGAAGCCAGTAAAAGTAAGACTTTCCTCCACTTGACAAGCATTTATTTATGTAATACAATATGGAAGGCCCAGAGATGGATGCTGGAACTTGATAGAAAAGCAGAAATCATTCATGTAGGGTATGTCCCATACCTCTCATGCTCCTGCTAGCCCCTAAAATAGGAGCATGTGCCTGCTCATAGACACTGGACAGAGATTGCTATTTCCTCTCTACTTCCTTTCATTTATTCCACCCTCAGAAGAAGCAGTGACTACCTGGTTATCTTGAGACTGGGAAAAATGTCAAGTAGATATGTGACAGCCCATCTCAACTAGCTTTTTTAGAGTTCCTGACACAGTTCAGGTGCATTCTTCCTTCTTCCATTTAGTAAGATCTCTGTATCTGAGGCATGCAGCTGACCTGTTTTGCTGCTGCAATTAGGAGGGTAAACTCTATCCAGGAGAGAAGGCACAGGGAGCCTGTTTTGTCTTTGAGACCAGTCATGCTTTCCAATCTAGCTTTACTAGCAATATAAGAGACATGGTGGTCCTACCCTACTATTATGCTTATTTCCCCAATCAAAATGCACAGCTAGGTGGACTCCAAATTGGTACAACCACTATGGAAAGTGGTATGGAGATTCCTCAGAAAACTTGGAATGGAACTACCATTTGACCCCTTTATTCCACTCCTTGGTACATACCCAAAGGACTTAAAATCCGCATACTACAGTGATGCAACTGTAGTGACATACCCTCATTGACACACCCTTAATCTTCAGCATCTCTTAATCCAATCAAGTTAACAATTCAAATTAACCTTTACACTTCTATAGAATATTAATCCAGTCCCACAAGTCAGAGAAATCTTCCTGAAGGAAAGAATGTCTAAGAAACTGGAAGAAGGGAGAAGCTCAGCAGGTGACAAAAGGGTATAGATGACACCCAGGAGATGTGTGTGAATGGTTGTGTGGTGCCCACTGACAGTGGTTGCTTGGGAGAAGAAGCAGCATGTATGACATATGCTCCTTGGTGGAGAAAGGATATGATAAGGACAAGCTCACAGGCAGGGAGGCCAGAGACCATCACAACTGTGATAGTCAGCTTTCTGTCACTGCAACAAAACACCTGAGATAGTCAACGTATAAGGAGGGAAAGTTTATTTTGGCTCACAGTTTCAGAAGCTTCAATCTGTGGTTGACTGACCTGTTGCTTTTGGGGCTGTGATAAGGGAGCATATCAAAGTAGGCACCTGTGGCAAAGGAAGTTGTTCATCTCATGGTACCAGAAAGCAAAGAGAGAAAGAGAAAGAGAAAGGGACCATGTCCCCATATCCCCTTCAAGTTCATGTCCCAGTGACCTAACTTCCTCCAACTAGGCTCTACCTCTTAAAGGAACCACCACCTTCCAACAGCACCATGGGATGGGGACCAAGATTTTAATGCACGGGCCTTTGGGGGACCTTCAGGATCCAAACTACTGCAACAACCACCTAGGTGGGGGCTAATAGCAGAAAGGACTGGCTCAGTAGCCACTGGAGGGAGAGCTATGGAAGGACTTGAGGCATATTCAGGAAGGACACACAGATGCCCACTCCTCAGCCACTCCTGTTTTTGTCTTGAGTCTGCTCTTCCAGTTCTGGCTGGGCTGAGGAAGGAAAGGAAGAGAGGAAGAGGGAGGGAAGGAGGGTCCAGCACCCTGATACTGAGGCGTGTTTTTATCACCACATTAATGCTCCTCTAATTAATACCGGGAGGCTGTGCCTGCCACTTCACTATTTTCACGCTGCTGATTTGCCCCTTGGGACAAAAGGAAATTGGAATTAAGAGGAGACAATGGAATTGCTGGCAGGATTATTAGCTTCAATGAAGTTAATGAAGGGAGTGGGAGAGGGAGGGAGGAGAGGGGAGCTTCAGGGGCCTGTGACTCAGGCTGGGAGCTGTCACAGAAAGGAGCTGGAAGAAGACCAGAGCAGGAAGGACTGTCCACCCTTCTGGGTCCCATGGTCCTCAAGGTCCCTGAGTGCCCTGAGTACACCCAAGTCAGGGACTCTAAGAGGCCAGAACCCATGGGAGGAAGACAAGATTTGGGAGTTTGAGGGTGACTTTCACCAGCAAAGGGACAACAGCAGGAAGACAAAGGAGGTACTTCACCCCTGAGACCCTGGAGAGAGGGTGCAGGTATTGGGCAATCCCAGGTGTCCTTCAGTAGAGGTAGAATCCAGTCACCTGCCCCCACCACATAGGAACAGAAAATGGGGCTGCATGTCTCCAATATGGGCCCAACTGAAAACCAACTGTCCCCCAGGAGGAAGTGAGTCCCCATTCAGGCTTCTACCACAGGTACCCACCCATAGCCAGGTCCCTAAAGTTTAGAAGACACAACATGGACAGAAAAGAAAAAGTATTTAGAGCCCAAGGCAGAAGAAGAGAAGCCACATTCAGTCACTGTACATCGGCACACATCCACTCACACACATGCACATGCAAACAGGCTTTCATACACACACTACAAGCCCACACAGCCAATCCACCCACACTTGCACATGTGCCCAAACTTGAACACACATGTGCACACATGCACAGTCATCCAACCTGTCTTGGGAGGCACTGTCACTAGTTTGGTCATGACTCTGTCCTTAGTAAACCCATTCATAGGCTACCTCCCCTCCCCAAGGCCTCCAGCTGGGTTTGCTGACCACGCCATCTGGATGTCCACCCCTGCCTGCTTCCTGTGACACTGGACCACTTGGATGGAAGCAGGGGTAAAAGGTCACTCCTACAGAGTTGCCAAGGCAACCAGGCTCTTCTGTACAGCTTAGCCTCAGTTTGCCTCCCCCCCGGAAATAAGAAGAAGAACTCAGAAAACATGATGCAGTTTCATTTCCAGGGTGGGTTTTTTCCTTCTATGTAACTCATGAGTCACTAGATTAGCACCTTTCCAATTACTGGGAGGCAAAAACCCTATTATCATAGAAACCCTCCTGCAGAATGACGGCTCTATTCTTTTTGACGGCAGCAGCCAGTCCCACAGAGAGCTGCAGAGCTCAGCAAGCTGGGAGCCTGGTGTTCCAGGTAACTTCATGTCCTGGTTTCAAAAGTGAACTTTAAAGAACTCTCATCACAGCCTCAGCAGCAACTCACGTGCTCCATGGGACATGCTAGGATAACTCAAATGGGGAGCCTGAGGGAAGACAAGAGAGCATGTCCCTGGAACCCATACACAATGTCCAGTGGTGCCTTAGACTCCCCCATAGAGGTCCATAGCATGGAAGTGTCTGTCTGAGCTGAGGGACAATTATGTGCCACAGAGGGTGTGAGGTCCTGGAATATGCTGGGAAGAGTCACTGGGCATCCCTCTATAGGGAGGCCTTTGGGATCAAGTCAGTCAGTGTCATAGGCAGGTGGTCCTGTCCAGACTAGTTCATATGAACAACTAGGGATATCAAACCTGTCAGGTTCAAGGCCTGCCATACTCTTATAAGATACAAAATGGGCAATATGCTCAGGAAGATACTATATATACCCTCTTGGGTCTGCTATTCTCTTTTCTCAGTAAAGATTACATATGGCTCCATTCAGACTGCCAGTTTACCCAGCTGACAGCTTCAAGTGGAGATGGACCTCTTAACTGTTGTCCTCCCCATTTTCATGATGACCACATGCCCACCATGGTCCCCATAGTCCACCTGGACCCCAGAAGTGACCTAACCAACATAACTTGATGGTTCGGAGTCAGGTAAAATGCCGGGTACCAGGTAACAGGAGAAGCAGGTACTCTATGCTGAGCACACATTATGAGCCAGACACTACATACAGAATGTCCTGTTGTCTCCTCCCACGCTCCTGAAAGGAGGTATTGTTATTTGCAACTTATGAATGAAGAAACTGAGCCTCAAGTGATTTGACCAATAGGAGTCAAACTCAGAGTTTGAATCAAAACTCTTATCCATAAAATACATCATCTTTCAATATGTAATTTTCAACAATCTCAGATTAGCAGGCCAATGGTGATGGCAGACCTCCTTAGACTTTCTCCTGGGCCCTTGAGCTGTAGGTCATCAGAGTAGTTAACTCTAGTCTTTGACCCTCCATCAGTAAGAGACTGATGGCATTATGGACTCCTAGAGCCCAAGGACCAGGAACACTTGGCCTCCTGCAGTATGAAACCATTGTGTAGAAGGGAACCTCTGTGTTGAGAGACAGGGAAAAACTGTTCCTATGTCCCATCCAGTCCCTCCCTCCCAATGTTACAAAGATGTGCAAGGTCAGATCAAAGAAAATAAAAGGTAACAAAAGGACAGCCTGAGACAGAGACATGTCTAGGAGCCAGGAGAACCAGGAGAAGTCACCAGCTGTGGGACAGATGAATCACAGGCCTTGATAGGTCCCAGTTATCCTGCTTCCCCCACCCCATCCCGGTTTACATATTCCAGTGGGGTGGTGGTTAATAGCAGTCATAGTGTAATGTGGTCCTTTTAGCAACTTTTAGTTTTCATCCATAACTGAATTCTGTGCTGGAATCAGCAAGCCCTACCTGTTTCCACCATCACCAATGTCTTTATATGCTCTCTCTGGCTTTCTTATCATTTCCTGACCAGTGGGCCTATGTCAAACAGTAGTTTGCTGTCCCAAGCAAGAGAGTGCCCACCACCACTCTCCAAATTTGTCAGAGACACACAGGAGATACTAAACTAATTCACCAAATTATAAATTTGCATTGAAATTCCTCCTCTTAACAGAGACATAAATAATACCCGCTGGATGTATTGATGTTCACGACTTTCAACATTTTTCTGAGCTAGTTTTCTCTCAAGCAGGAAGGTCTTTTTAGTAGTAATATTCACTTGCTTTTTACAAATTGTACATCTCCATTAAAGAAATTGGAAATGGCCACAGTGCCTACCAATTAGTTGGTTTTATTTCTTTTTTGCAAGTTACATCTTCTATAGCCCAGTGGATATCAATGGTAGAATTAGAATTAGTTGCTGCATTATTTAATTAGTTAGAACATTTAACACTTCCCCATCTATTTCTTTGAAGTCATTTGCACTTAAGTGTAACTCTACCAAGGGATAAAATATCTCCATAAACATTGCTGTAAAATTTTTAATTACACTTCAATTGCTCTGTGGATTTATTTGGTTTAGTCAGGAAGGTCTTTTATTCTGGAATGCCTATCTCAACTTCTCAATTTTTTAAACCATTATTTAGCTAAATAGCCATCTTGCTACTTGACAGGCCTTGCAAATGTCATGGAAGCTAGTGATGTCCAAGGGACAGGCCTATGAAGAGAGGATTACACAGTCTGTTCTACTAAATTGGATTGTCTCCTCTTCTAACCACACCTACAGTGAACAAATAATAATAATATGAAATAACTATGTCATGAGGATTACCAGGAACTGTGTTGAGTGCTTTATCTAATTTATTTCTTGTACCAACATTAAGGGAAATGTATTATTATCCCAATTTTACTGGTGAGAACTCTGAGCACAGAAAGGTTATGTAATTAGCCCTAAAATACATAGTCAGTAAATGGCAGAGCTGGGATCAAATTTGTCTTGCTCCACAGTTTATTTACTTCACCAGTGTCTGTACTGTCTGCCAATCTGTACCACTAAGTAAAACTATAAGGGATGGCATTGAATCTGACCATGGTCCTTCCCAAAGGAGTTTATGTCTCTAATGATCAGCCCAAAGGTTATTATCTGATGGAAGGACTCTCATGGAAGATATTCTCCAAGAAAAATGCATGGAGTCTTCTTCTGGCACCACCCTTATCAGCCATCCTGGTCACTGTGTCCATGGACCACAGAATCCTAATGGGAGGAGTCTTAAACATTGTATTGTCTAACATTCTCATTTTGCATAGAAGGAAACAGGTTACTTACGTTCCTTGTGTTAGTCAGCTTTCCATTGCTGTGACAAAATGCCTAAGATAAACACCTTAAAAAAGGAAAGGTTTATTTGAGCACAGGTTTCAGATGTCTCAGTCCATGATCACTTGATCCCATTGCTTTGGGACCCAAGGTGGCATAGTACATCGTGGTGACAGTGCATAAGAGAAGCTGTTCACCTCATGATAGCCAGGAAGCAAAGAGAGAACAGAAAGGGACCTGGGTTTCAATATTCCCATCAAGGGTATGCCTCCATTAACCTAACTTTCTTCCAATACCCTGTAGGAGCTTTACCTCCTAAAGGTTCTACCACCTCCCAATAACACAAGAGTCTGGTAGTCATGATTTTAACACATGGGTTCCACATCCAAGCTATAGCATTCTTTGTCTGAGGTCACACAGTAGCAAAGGTCAAAGCAAGATCTAGTATCTAGACCTAATCATTTATGTTCAATAATTGGACTACCCTCCTGACCCCTTCTCAGAGCACTTTCTCTTCAACTACATCATGAACAATTCATCCGACCTCTTAGTAAGTCCCGGAGGCTCCTCCAGGACTAAGATTCTGAGTCTTTGACCATTATGTTTGTAGCCTGCACAAAATTGTAGTAAAAATTCCCACTTATTTTGAGTCTCATGTAAAAATAGCATTTCCCCTATTGTCCCTCTGTTGATTTTCAAAGGATACTATTCAGGCCCATGATCAAACCTCACCATCCCAGTCTCTCTGGATAGACTCTTTCTGAAACAGGACCCGGTTCACTTCTGAATCATTTTAAATTCCTACTTGCACCTTTTTTCTATCTCTGTTGTCTTTTTAGACATTCCAATTAGCCTCCCTGTCAGGAAGAAGGCTGGTCATTCACTTCGCCCATTCTCTCTGCCCCTCAGAGCCCCAAGCCAGGACTAGCTCTTCCCCAGTAAAACTCACACAACACAGCGAGAAACCACAGAGATCACAGAAGCAATTCGCACGGATACCCAGGACTTTCCAAGCCCCACCTTCTGTGGAGTCCCCTCCAGACCCAACCACTTCTGTTGACATCCAGAAACCCTTGACATCCAGGTCCAGGAGGAGCCTGGCCCTTTCTGCATAGGCCCTTTGAGCACTCCAAATGTTTTCATCTGTATAAGTTAAGGAAATTATTTCTAACCTCCTTTTAACTAGCTGTGTAGCTTTGAATAAGTGATGCTCCAAGTCTCAGTTTTCTCATCTGTATGTTGGGGATAATAATATAGTTCAATATTATTTGTAAACATTGGATCAAACACATAGATGCCAATTTGTGCAATAAATGTTAGCTATTACATTATTATCAGAGGACGTCTTGGTAAATAAAAAAGAAAAAGAGGAAGAAAAATGGTCAAAAGTTGACAAATAGGGCCTGTGTGAAATGCTAGGCCAGAAAATTCCTAGGGATAGCCTCTGAAAAGCCCCAGCAAGGTGACCCCTACGGGACAGGAGGTTCAATGCACTGGCTGAGCCCAGCCTTCACTACATCCAGGGCTAGGGTTTGGAAGATGTGATCACACTGAGGGCATACCATCCACCCAGTGAGGACTTTGTGCCTGTTATGGGTTGAACTATATCAAAAATTCATAACTGTATCTGGAGATAGGGCTTTTTAAAAAATTAAAGTAAAGTTAAGATGGGCTCTAATCCAATATGACTGGTGTCCTTATAAGAAGAGATGAGGACACTGAGAAAGACCTCAGATGCATGCACCCATAGAGAGGTGACCAGATGAGTACACAACAAGAAAGTGACCACATACCAGCCAAGGAGAGAGGGCCTCATGAGAAACCAAACCTGCCAACACTTTGATCTTGGACTTCCAGCTTCCTGAACTATGAGAAAATAAATTCCTGTTGTTTAAGCCATCCATCTGTGGTGTTGTGGCAGTCCAAGCAGACTATGACAATGCTCCTCTGGGAAGGGCTTACAGAAGGCCTGGTGTGGTTGAAAGGCCAGTTGGGACTTACCCACGCACAGTCTAGCTGCAGAATCTGCTGTGAGTCCATAGTGTGGTAACAGCTTGTTGAGACATAATTGACATATAGTCAGCCTCTGTATTCAGGGCTTCCATATCTGTGGACTCAACCAAACACAGATTGAAAAAATATATTTTTTAAATTACATCTGTACTGAACATGTGCAGACTTTTTTCCTCATCATTATTCCCTAAATAATATAGTATAACTACTATTTACATAATATATACATTGTGTTAGGGATTATAAGTAATCTAGATTTAAAATACACAGGAACATGTGCATTGGTTATATGTAAATATAAGGGACTTGAGCATTCACAGATTTTGGTATACACAGGGGATCCTGGAACCAATTTCCCTCAGATACCAAGAGACAACCATATAATAGCATCTATTCGAAATGTACAATTTGATGAGCATTAACATTTGTGTGCATCAGTGACACAATCATCATAATTAAGACAACAGATATTTCCATCTTAACCAAAATGTCCTCATGTTCCTCCACTCCCAACCTCAGGAAACCACTGAAGTGCTTTTGTCCTATAGATGAGTTTGTATTTCCTAGAACTTAATGTGTGGAATTACACAGTGTAAACTCTGCATCAATAGTTAATTTCTATATCCTTTCATTATATGGATACTCCACAATTTGTCTATCCATTCACCTGGCAATTGCAATATTTGGCAACTACAGATGAATCTCCTATGATCATCTACAAGTAAGTGTGAAAACCAGGCTGCTATTTAGTCAGTGATTATCTCCTTCATCAGGGAAAACTGTAAAATTTAATGCTTTATAAGACTTTAGGGTTTGAGATCATTTACCTGCATGATATCCACAATCATCCTATAAGATAGATGAGATTTTAGGCACAATCCCAAATCCTGATATATTCAGGCCCCGTGTTAAATGTTGTGGGCTCCGAAGGAACATAAAATACTCCCTGAGGATCTTACACTTGGAAGTATGTAGATGAGGCTGCTGAAGTGCCAAGCAGCTGAGAACCTTGCCCAGGGTCTCACAGCTGACAACATAGAGTGAGAAGGAGAACCCAGGAGATCAAGTCCCTGTACAGTGTTTTCTCCAAACACATGCTGTAGGTGGGTCCCACACATCTTAGTGTAGCTTTGTGTGGCTAGATGATATTATTTGGCTCATGATTCTAGAATCTAGGGAGTTCAAGATCAAGGGGCCTTCTTGCTGCATCAAAACATGGTGGAAAGGGCATCAGATATAGAGAGGGCATCAGATGGTGAAAGAGCAAGAGATGAGAGACAGAGAGAGAAAGAGAGATACTCATTTTTTAACAAACCCACTTTCTTGACAACTAACCCACTCCTACAATGATGACATTAATTTGTCCACGAAAGCAGAACCTTCAGGCCCTAATCATCTCTTAAGGCCCCACCTCTCAACACAGTTGCATTGAGGATGAAGTTTCCAATTCATGAACTTTAGGGGACACTTTCAATCTTGACCAGGATGCAAAACGGAGGAAAGGGAGTAAGAGGGTAAAGAACATGTGTGCAAAGCTACATTCTAGTCCATAACCTCCTCCCCAACACATATACCAGTCAGAGCTCCAGCAGATCCCCAGAGCCTCTGGCTCCATTTCCAACTTAGTTCACTACTTTCTATTCCCAGGCCTTTCCCCCAATAAATGGTGAGACATATACCTATGAGGAGAGAATGATGAAGAAGACTTCCTCTGAGGGAGATGGGTTCTAAGCACTTTCAAGGCTTCCCTTTCTTGAGTTTTTTTGTGGATGTGATTGCTAAATTCCTTCCAGGATCAAAGTTTTGTTTTAAGAGGACTCTTTCTCTTACTGTATCTCCCATATTGTCGTGAGTCTTGCAGTGATCAAGTCAGGACAGATCTCCATGGTGATTGACTCTCGTCCTCAGACTCCATGAGCAGGCACAGGTGAGAATGAAAAATCTCAAACTCTTTTTGTGAGGCATTTAAAGGAACACAGATCCCAACCCATAAATCTGTACTTCATTCCTTTTAATGGTTGAATGATACTTCATTCACTAGATGACACGTATTATTTATCCATTCATCAGTTAAAGGACATTTAGATTACTTCCACATTCTGGTTATTATGAATAATGCTGTGATCATTTGAGTTTTGGTGTGCATGAGAGTATGTATGACAGAGATCACAAAGCTTATCTATCAATAGGCATAGGACTCACAGGTAAGAGAGTGAGTGAAGAGTGTGGTAAGCTCAGTCTGGGAAGACAACCTGGAGAAGGAAACTTTTGAGCCACTTTTAAAAGCATTGTTTTGACAGAAGGAGAAGGGAGGGGGTAGAATGAGGAAGGTCGATGGATAGGTGAGAGATAAGGTATTCCTGAAAAAGATCAGACACCCTTGCAGAAGCTTGGGTATGAATTGGACTATCAGGAAGATCAAGGAATAGGAACTTATTCTTTTTTATTTTTATTTTTTTTAGTCACTGTACACAAATGAGGTACAACTTTTCATTTCTCTGGTTGTACACAAAGTAGAGTCACACTGTTTATGTAACATGCACATAGGATAATGATGTTTGTCTCATTCTATAGATAATATCTCTCTAAACAATCCGTTCTTCCTCCATTCTTCTCGTACCCTCTCCCCCCACTCCCATTATGTATCATCATCTGCTTATCAGAGAAAACTTTCGGCCTTTGGCTGAATGGCCTTTGGTTTTTTGGGATTGACTTATCTCACTTAGCATGATATTCTCCAACTTCATCCCTTTACCTGCAAATGCCATAATTTTATAATTCTTTATGGCTGAATAATATTTCATTGTGTATATGTACCACAGTTTCTTTATCCATTCATCTATTGAAGGGCATCTAGGATGGTTCCACAATCTAGCCATTGTAAATTGAGTTGCTATAAACATTGATGTGACTGTATCACTGTAGTATGCTGATTTTAAGTTCTTTGGGTATAAACCAAGGAGTGGGATAGCTGGGTCAAATGGTGGCTCCATTCCAAGTTTTCTGAGTAATCTCCATACTGCTTTCCAGAGTGGCTGCACCAATTTGCTATCCCAATCAGCAATGTATGAGTGTACCCTTTTCCCCCACATCCTTGCCAAAACCTCTTGTTGCTTGTTTTCTTGATGGTAGCCATTCTAATTGGGGTGAGATGAAATCTTAGGGTAGTTTTGATTTGCATTTCTCTTATTACTAGAGATGTTGAACATTTTTTCATATATCTGTTGATTGCTTGTAAATCTTCTTCTGTGAAGTGTCTGCTCAGTTCCTTAACCCATTTATTGAGTGGGTTATTTGTATTCTTGGTGTTAAAATTTTTTGAGTTCTTTAAAAATTCTGGAGATTTGTACTCTATCTGAAGTGCAAGAGGTAAAGATTTTCTCCCACTCTGTAGGCTCTCTCTTCACATTGTTGATTGTTCCATTGCGGAGAAAATTTTTTTAGTTTGAATCTATCCCATTTATTGATTCCTGCTTTTATTTCTTGTGCTTTGGGAGTTTTGTTAAGGAAGTCTGGTCCTAAGCTAACATGATGAAGATTGGGCCTACTTTTTCTTCTATTAGGTGCAGGATCTCTGGTCTAATTCCTAGGTTCTTGATCCATTTTGTGTTGAGTTTTGTACAGGGTGAGAGGTAGAGATTTAATTTCATTTTACTGCAAATGGATTTTGAGTTTTCCCACCACCGTTTGTTTAAGACGCTATCTTTTCTCCATTCTTTGTTTTTGGCAACTTTGTCTAGTATGAGATAACTGTATTTAGGTGGATTTGTCTCTGTGTCCTCTATTCTGTACCATTTGTCTACCTGTCTATTTTGGTGCCAATACCATGCCATTTTGTTACTATTGCTCAAATATATCTATTGTTACTATTGCTTCAATACTAGTTGAAGGTCTGGTATTGTGATACCTCCTGCTTCACTCTTCCTGCTCAGGATTGCTTTGGCTATTCTGGGTCTTTTATTCTTCCAAATGAATTTCATGATTGCTTTCTTTATTTCTATGAGGTAAGTCATTGGGATTTTAATTGGAATTGCATTGAATCTGTGTAGTGCTTTTGGTAACATGGCCATTTTGACAATATTGGTTCTGCCTATCCAGGAACATGGGAGATCTTTCCATCTTCTAAGGTTTTCTTCAAATTCTTTCTTTAGTGTTATGTAGTTTTCATTGTAAAGGACTTTCACCTCTTTTGTTAGATTGATTCCCAAGTATTTTATTTTTTTGAGGCTATTGTGAATGGATTAGTTTTCCTAAGTTTTCCTTCAGAGGATTCATCACTTATGAATAGAAATGCATTTGATTTATGACTGTTGATTTTATATCCTGCTACTTTGCTGATTTCATTTATCAGTTCTAGAAGTTTTCTGGTGAAACTTTTTGGATCCCCTAAATATAGAATCATATCATCGGCAAATAGTGATAGTTTGAGTTCTTCTTTTCCTGTTCTCATTCGTTTAATTTCTTTGGTCTAGTTGCTCTGGCTAGAGTTTCAAGAGCTATGTTGAATAGAAGTGGTAAAAAAGGGCATTCCTGTCTTAGTTCAGTTTTTAGAGGGAATACTTTTCAGTTTTTCTCCATTTAGAATGATGTTGGCCATGGGCTTAGCACAGATAGCCTTTATAATGTTGAGGTGTGTTCCTACTATCCCTATTCTTTCTAGTGTTTTGAGCATGAAAGAGAGCTGTATTTTATCAAATGCCTTTTCTGCATTTGTTGAAATAATCATATGATTTTTAACTTTACGTCTGCCGATGTGGTGAATTATATTTATTGATTTGGGGATGCTGAACCAACTGTGCATCCCTGGGATAAAACCCACGTGATCATGGTGCGCTATTTAGTATGTTTTTATAAGCGATTTGCCAGAATTTTGTTAAGAATTTTTGCATCTACGTTCATCAGGGATATTGGTCTGAAGTTTTCTTTCTTGATGTGTCTTTTTCTGCTTTTGGTATCTAGCTTCACAGAATGAGTTTAGAAGGGTTCCCTCCTCTTCTGTTTCATGGAATACTTTGAGGAGTATTGGAATTAGTTCTTCTTTGAAGGTTCTGTAGAACTCAGCTGAGAATCCATCTGGTCCTGGGCTTTTCTTTGTTAGTAGGCTTTTGATGGTTTCTTCTATTTCATTGCTTGAAATTGATCTGTTTACATTGTGTATATTCTCCTGATTCAGTTTGGGTGGATCATATGTCTCTAGAAACCTGTCGATGTCTTTGAGATTTTCTATTTTGTTAGGGTATAGATTTTCAAAATAGCTTCAAATTATGTTTTGTATTTCAGTGGTGTCTGTCATGATATTTCCTTGTTCATCGCGAATTTTAGTAATTGAAGTTTTCTCTCTCCTCTTCATTAGTGGGGCTAAGGTTTTATCAATTTTGTTTATTTTTTCAGAGAATCTACTTTTTGTTTTGTCGATTTTTTGAATTGTTTCTTTTGTTTCAATTTCATTGATTTCAGCTCTGATTTTAATTATTTCCTGTCTTCTACTACTTTTGGTGTTGTTCTGTTCTTCTTTTTCAGGGCTTTGAGATGTAATGTTAGTCATTTAGCTGTTGATTTTTTATTCTTTTCTTGAATGTGCTCCTCACAATGAATTTTCCTCTTAGTACTGCTTTTATAGTGTCCAGAGATTTTGATATGTTGTATCAGCATTCTCATTTACCTAAGAAATTTTTTATCTCCTTCCCTGATGTCTTCTGTTATCCATGCTTCATTCAATAGCATATTGTTTAGTCTCCAGATGTTGGAGTAGTTTCTGCTTCCGAAAAAGCTCATTGATGGATAGGATATTCTATATGTGTCTGTTAAGTCTAAATTATTGATTGTGTTATTGAGTTCTATGGTTTGTTTTCAGTTTTTGTTTGGAAGATCTATCCAGTGGTGAGAGAGGTGTGTTAAAGTCACCCAGTATTATTGTGTTGTGGTCTATTTGGTTCCTGGAATTGAGAAGGATTTGTTTGACGTACATGGATGCACAATTGTTTGGGGTATAAATATTTATGGTCGTTATGTCTTGCTGATTTATGGTTCCCTTAAGCAGTATGAAATGTCCTTCTTTAGCCATTCTAACTGTGACTTGAAGTCCACTTTAATCTGATATGAGGAAGAAAATCCCTGCTTTTTTACTGAGTTCGTGTGCATGGTATATTTTTTCCCATCCTTTCACCTTTAGTCTTTGGATGTCTTTTTCTATGAGATGAGTCTCTTAAAGACGGCATATTGTTGGGTCTTTTTTTTTCAAAAATCCAATCTGCCAGTCTATGTCTTTTGATTGATGAATTTAGGCCATTAATATTCAGGATTATTATTGAGATATGAGTTATATTCCTGGTCATTTTGGCTTATTTTTCATTTTTAACTTGACTTGGTTTCTCCTTTGATTGACTTTTCCTTTGCTGATTTACACTGCTGGATTTTTTCATTTCCTCCTCATGGAATATTTTACTGAGAATGTTCTGTAATGCAGGCTTTCTGGTTGTAAGTTCTCTTAACTTATGTTTATCATGGAAGGATTTTATTTTGTCATCAAAATAGCACACAGTTTTGCTGGGTATAAGATTCTTGGTTGGCATCCATGATCTTTCAGAGCTTGAAATATGTTGTTCCAGGCCCTTCTAGCTTTCAGGGTATGGGCTGAGAAATCTGATATCTGTGTTGGTTTCCCCCTATATGTAATCTGATGCTTTTCTCTTGCAGTTTTAAAATTCTACCTTTATTTTGTATGAGTATATAGAGGTGCCAAATCAAAGGAAAAGTGAAAGTGGAATCAAAAGCAGTTGGTTGCTGAGAAAAGGGAGAAAGACACTCCAAGGAACCAGATAGATAAGAGGAAAATAGAATGAGGAAAACAATAAAAAAGAAAAGTAGGAATAATAATAATAATAATAATAATAAATCATCTACAGCAAAACTGTAATATACTGCTCAAACCTCCCAGTCTTCAATAGCCTAATGCATGAAAGGTACTTGATAATGCAGTGTCCCAGGATGGGAGCTGCCCCAACTAAAGATGGTGGTGTCTGGGTTGGGGGTAATCCATGATGGTGGGCAGAGGCATCCCCACATGTTGGTAGATGGGGAGTCACAGAGCAGTGCTGAATCCATACAGGTGCAGGCTGGGAGGAACTCACTTTTGATGAGCAGACTTTGTGCTCCAGACATGATTCTTCTGTGAACTCATAATCTTATTGAACTTATTCCAAAATAAAGCTTTCTATGCAAAGAGTTCACAATCTCAATTTTGAACAGCCCTAGCTTTTCCACTTAGTGCTTATGTGAGTCTCTGTTTTCTCCTATATAAAATAGAAAATATAATAGTAATCATCTCAGCAGTGTTAACTGGTTTAATAAATCTTTATCTATTCCATAAGATGTCATGGCACAAGGTGCTCAATTCACATTATAAAACAGAAATAAGACCAGAACAAAAGGCCCTCCAGCACCCCATTCAGGCCTGTCCCCAGCACTCTGCCTACCTCAAGTTCAGCCTGCTCTTTCTGGGTGATTTCAAGATGAAACCTTAGGAAGAATCCATCCTGAAACCCCTGACTACCCTGGAGAAGTGGCAGGTGCTCAAAACACACATCTGCCAGAGGAAATAGATTGATGTATTTAGCAGCAAAGCTTCTTGGCCAAACCACAGAAGCAGCCTTGGCCACAGGTTTTTCAGAATGATCGAGGCCTAAGCAGAGGAAAGCAGTGCTTTTCCTGGCTGAAATACAGACTGCAGCATTGTCCTGCCCCTGCTGAATTTCCTGGAAAGGCTCCCTGCCCACACCTAGCACTCCAGACACTGCCCTTGGACCTGAACCCACTGGGGGCCAAACAACCTAGGGCATGACATTTCCTGTCTCTGGCTATAAGCACAGCTAAAGTGAATATCTGCAGATACTAAAATTGGCTCCTGATTGAATTCAAAACTTTTAATTATCATTTACCTGATCACTGCTATGTCCCTCAGACCAAACTATCACTGTCTCCCTCCTTTTAAAATTCTTGGCTTCCCCCTGAGCCCTGAAACTTGTACTAAAGAGTAAATCTGCTTCCAGGGAGACTCCTAGTTCAGGTTTAAAGAGGGTGAGGCAAAACGTCTTTGATGTCCAGGAGTCGTCAAAGTGAACCCAGGATGCAGAAAATATTTGTAAATCTGATAAGATCTAGTCCTTCTCAGAATCCTGACTATATAAAGAACTCTTATAGCTCAACAACTAACAAATAATAACAACCCAAATTTTAAAATGAGCAAAGACTATCATCTTGTATGTAATTTTGAGAAATTGAGTTTTTCACTTATACTGAAAAGATTTGTTTATATTGATGTGGGGTGATGGTGGTTAATTTTATAATTTAATCCATAGGCATCGGTATGCTGGCACTTTTTGTGGGAGTACTAGGGATTGAACTCAGGGGCACCTGACCACTGAGCCACATCCCCAGCCCTATTTTGTATTTTATTCAGAGACAGGGTCTTACTGAGTTGCTTAGCACCTCCCTTTTGCTGAGGTTGGCTTTGAACTCATGATCCTCCTGTCTCAGCGCATTATTAGTGAAATATATGCATACATGTGTGACAGATACCATTGCCCTGTGTAGATGCATGAACGCACAGATGGTGTGACTCTACTTTGTGTACAACCAGTGAAACAATAGCTGTACTCCATTTGTGTTCAATAAAAAAAAATAAATTAAAAAAAAAGATATATAGCACACAATTTATAAATAGTATACAATACTCTATAATTCCAATGTCCCCAAATAATTCTCAAAGATGGCTTTTATTGATTTTTGCCAGACTCTTACAGACAAAACCAATCTCTGATTGCAGTTGATGAAGTAGTGTTGTTTTGATTTAAATATTGGCAGATAATTTCATTTTTGTTAACAAATAAGATGGAAGTAAAGCAATGAAGATATATGTTAGACTTCACTTGTTTGTCCACAGCATGAGAAATTTCATTGCTGAATCTGATAATAGTTTTCAAATACAAGAAAATATTTCCTAAATTTTTATGCTATTCAAAATGTACCAGATGTATACGTGATGCTTTTTCAAGTTTAAAGGCCATTATTGACATTTTTCTCCACCACTATTAACTCTAGCCAATCATCCAAAAACGAACAAGTCTTGATTTATAGTGTTTCACATTTTTTGTGTAATAAATACTCCACTATGGCCAGTTTCATGTCACTCACATGACATCACCAAACAGAGTTGGAAAGATATTTGGTAGAACACCATTATACAGTATTTCTACCACAGATCCAATAGATGTAGATGACCTCAAGAGCATAGGTACTAATAAAATATAGTAAAACGATTAGGAAGTAATGAGTTTTAACTATTTACTACTTTTGCTTTTAATCTAATTTATTTTATTGTAAGGATATACAATTTAACTTTTAACAATGACTTTTAATGATGACTCACAGAATTCCTGGCATGAGCTGGTTCTAGTACACTAGAGTTTATAGAACGTAGAGATGGTGCAGTGAAAATTGGAGATAGGTCACCCAAGAGTAAAGATCTGACTATAGTAACTGAAGGGACCCTCGGCTGTCTCCCTTTAGAAAGAAGCCTAGGGCTTTGGTTTATACATTGGGATATATGGATGGTAGCCAGATTTTTTTTTTTTTTTTTTTTTTGGTAAGAAAGTGTTAGTAAACATGAGAAGACTATAGATAAATATTGGATAATCACAGTAATAGATTCATTTATAGGTATTTTCTAGTCTTGGCTACTCTTCATGCAAATATTGGGGATATAAATTTGTGAGGATAGTAGGCTCCTACCTTCACTTTGAAAGCAAAAAGAAGCATATGTGCCTGAGCTGTTCCTGGTACCAGGTCAGAATAGGTGACCTGGGTTTGACCAATCAGAATTCACCTAGGCTGTGAGTCTGCAGATTGAGGCAAAAGCCCAAGGACAGCTAGATCCTGTTGGAGGCAGCTGCAGTATGACAGAGTGGAAAGAGAGTTTTGGTGATCACATGTCCCAGCGGTGACAGAGTCAGTGGTCACACAGAATCAGACGACGCCTGAGGCCCGAGTTTTGCTGTGTCACCAGCCCCTCAATCAACCCTGGCCCTGCTAGATGACTGAACCTGGGTACCTGCCTTTCCTTCAGTTCCAACAACTGCCAGATATTTTTTTCATTAAGTTTATTTTGTGCTTAAGTCTGCCAGAATTCATTTCTGCATTTTGCAATCATAAGCCCTGACAATATAGAACTCTAGTGTGCATATGGAGTAGAGGGGATGGTTGCTGAATTGAAGGAATGTATGTTTTTAATTTTTCTGTACTTTGTGAAATTAAGTACCCAACAGTCCTGACCAAATATTAATTCTACAAATAGTATAGAGAGAGTACCCCTGGTAAATCTGAGCATTATCAACCATGTTACTCTTTTCAAAGCAAAGAGGGGCATCTTGATTATTTGTGTTTAAATACGTGCTTCCTGGTCATTGTATGTGTGTTCTTTTTATTGTCTCCATGTGTCCTCAGTTGCTGCCTGTTAGATTATTTGATTTTTCTCTTTTTGATTTATAGTAGCTATTTCCTTTGTCTATTATATATTTTGAAAATATTTTCTCCCAGTGTTGCCTTTGTTAGTATGAGTTCCTGAATTTTCCTGTAGTTAAGCTATCAATTTTTCTTCCTCTTGACTTTTGGTCTTGTATCCTCCCTAGCAGAGATCTCCCTTGCCATTACTTCTTTTTTTTCCTTATTGCAGATTCTGAATCCATACTTCTTGTGTTCGGATCTTGAGTCTGCTTCCTGCTGGCTCCATGCCTGTTTGCTATCTGCAAGACAAAGATGATGGTACCTGGGCACTTGCGGACAGCAATCAACTTACATATTATCTTTATTGTTATTCAAACAATTTTATAGTTTTTACATATACATTTACCTGTTTAATCCCTCTGGAATGAATTTCCACAAGTGACATTAGGTAAGGAGTTCCTTAGTAACAAAGTAGCACAAACTTGGTGAATTAAAACAAACAAAAAACTATTCTTGCACAGTTTTGGGAGGGACAAGTCTAAATTAAGGTGAAAACAGTGTTACACTCCCTCTGAGATTCTGAGTAGAACCTTCTGTGTTAGTTTTTCATCGTTTGACCAAAATACCTGACAAGAACAACTTAGGGGAGGACAAGTTTATTTTGGCTCATGGATTCAGATCTCTCTGTCTGTGATCAGCCAACTCCATTGCTCTGGGCCTGAGGTGAGGCAGAACATCATGGCCAAAGGGTGTGGTGGAGAAAAGCTGCTCAGCTCATGGTGGCCAGGAAGCAGAGAAGAGGGAAGAAAGGAGGGAGAGAGGGAGAGAGAAGGAGATTGAGAAACTGGGATAAAATATAAACCCCAAAGGCATGCACCTCCTCCAGCCTCTCCCCACCTGCCTACAATCAGCCCCCACTTAGTCCATTCAAACTAGGATGGACAGATGAGGTTACAGCTCTCATAATCTAATCGTTTCACACATTAACATTCCTGCACGTACCCAGGAGCTTTCCGAGGAAGTTAGGTTTGGACATGAGAGAAGTCCAAACCTAACACCTTCCTTACATTGTCTTCGGTTTCTGTTGGTGAGAGGCAATCCTTGGCGCTCCCTGGGCTGCTTCTCCATCACTCCAATCTCCTTCTTTCAAGAACACCACTCACACAGTAACAATCAGAATTCTCTAACAGAATGAGCAAACATCATTACCCTATACCGTACATGTATGATTACACAAATGGTGTGACTCTACTTCATGTACAACCAGAGAAACAATTATACTCCATTCGTGTACAATGAATCAAAATAAATTAAATGAAAAAAGGAAAAAAAAAAAAAGAATTTTCCAGAGACACAGAAGTGTGAATGGGGTAGGTAGAGAGAGATTTTAAGGTATTATTGCCTCAAGCAATTACAGGGTCTGGCAAATACAAAATTTGGCAGGTTGGAAATTCAGGTCAAAGTTGATATTACAGTCTTGGGTTCAAACCTATAGGGCAGCCTGGCAGGCTGGAAACTCAGGCAGTTTTCTGTGTTAACAGAATTGAGGCAGAATTCCTTTTTTTCCAGAAAAGATCAGGGGTTTTTTCCTTCAACTGATCGGATGAATCTCACCTACATTATGGAGGAAAATCTTCTCTCTTTAAAGACAACAGATTTTAATGTTAACCACATCTACAAAATACCTTCACAACAAAATCCAGACTAACATTTGGCCAATAACTGGGCTCCATAGCCTAGCCAATTTGATACATCAAAATAACCATCATAGTCACATTCACAGGTACTAGATGCAAATTCTATTAAATATGGACAGGGGCAAATCTTTTTAAATTCAACCCATAGTAGAAGATCACATTAATTTTGTTTTTAAACAGGTAGCTCGTTGACCCAGCAATAGATATTGAAAAGTTTATATTTTCCTTACAGATTTAAAATACTTATTAATGTTCATGAGCAGTCAGTTATCCTAAGTATCCATGAGGGACTGGTTTCAGGATACCCTGAAAATACCAAAATTTATGGATGTTCATCTCTTTATATAAAATGGCATATAATATTTGCATATAATCTATGCACATCTTCCCATATACAGTCATATGACTTTGAACAACAGGGATTAAGAGAAATGCATTGTTAGGCCATTTTGTCATTGTGTGAATATCATAAAGTTATAGTTCACACAATGTCATAGAATTTACATAAAAAGGTAACTATGATGTGATTAGGTGAACACTGTTGTATACGCAGTTCATCATCAACTGAAATTTTCTGAATATTCCCGATCGTCAGTTGAATCTGAAGATGTAGAATACAGGTGCAGAAAGCCAACTGGATTTCTGTGCTTCTCTTTCTTAGATCCAGGCTCTATTGTAATATTTTTTTCTTTTCTTCTGCCTATACTGTACTGCTTTATTTCCTATAGCTGTACAGTATGTTAAAATAGATCAAGTTCCTTCTCTTTTTCCAACTTTTCTTGACTATTCTTTCATATTTTTCTTCAACACTAACTTGAGAATCATTTAATTGTTTATATATTTCCTATTGGAGGACTTCAAATTAAACTGGTTGTGATAGCCAAGTGCTCCTATTTTTCCGTTTCATGAAATACCACAAATATGAGAATAATGCAGGAAAAGAGTATAGACACATCCAGATAATATGAACTGGAAAGGAGTAAACAGAAGAATGGAAGCTTTAGAAGAGTTTTGAAGATGGAAAGCAGATGATGAAGCAGTAACTAATTGGTAGAGCAAAGGAAGACACAGCCTCATTGCTTGAAGAAGCAGTGGTAAAATGTGGACAACCTTTCTCCAGATGTGGGCTAGGGTGGGGCACAGGGGACTCCGAAGTTAAAGGCAGCACAGTAGATGGAGGAGTGAAGCTGCAAATGGGTTGTGAATTTTCCCTGCTCCAAGCTCAGAAGTAAATGGAAAAGCAGAGATTGAGAAGCCCAAATAAAGACTGTGAGGAACCCCAGGGAGACAGAGGGTGGTCCCATCTGATGTGGGGAGGAAGGGGCAGCTCACAGCAAAAGAGGATCAGGCACCATGCAGGAAGGGAGTCTTCCAGCAGTGATCTATGCACCACAGTACCTGGAGCATGTCCTGACCTTTCTTGACCCTTACAGGCTAGAAAGACAGCAGCTCCAGAAGGCACCACAGAATGAGTGGGACAAGCACCAAGGAAGCAACTGACCCTGGCTGCTAAAGAGCAGGAGACAGCAGGTGTAGGAGACCAGCAAACCAGAGAGTTCTTTCTTCCCCTAAGAACAAAATTCAGAGCTCTGAAGAATAAAATACAAGTGTCATCCTCTGTACAATAGAGCATCTTGAAGCAAAGAAAAAAAGAAAGGGAAATGTCAAAGAAAAAATAACCCCCAAATTTCCAGGATGAGTAAAGATGAAAGACCTCAGACTGAAAGGGCTCAAGGAGTGCCTAGTAAGATAAATATAATAAAACACATTGTGTAAAAAATTAACAACACAAAGAAAAAGACAAAATTGTACAAGCTGCTAAAGAAAAAGAGACAATCACTCATAAAGGAATAAGAATCTGATTGACATGCAGCTTCTGTTCAACAGTGACAATAGAAGCAGATAGACAGGTGCATAATATTTTCAAAGTGCTAAAGAACTTCAAACCTCAAATCTATATTCAGAAAAAAAATTAAATAAGAGGATGCCATAAAAGTAATTGCAGGCATAAAAGGCCTAGTTAACACACAAAACTCTCTTTGAAAACACTCGAGAGAATACTCTGGTTAGAAGAGAAATAAATTCATGATGCTACTATGATCTATTAAGGAAATGAGTATGGATTCATAACACAGAAAAGTTAGTTCAAGTACTGTATAGAAGAGGAGGGAAGAAGAAGGAGAGAAAAGAAGGAAAGGGGAGGGACAGAGAGTATACAAAGCCCTCACAATCACCTGAAAATAAAACCTGGTGCACCCCCAGCATGACGAGTAATGGGCAGCAAATGAAAAACAAGCAGCTCCGAAGAGAAGCCAGGGGTAGGCGAGAGTTTACTTCTTTTGTTATAGAGAAACATATAGCAGCAGTGGCACATGCCTGTATTCCCAGTGACTTAGAAGGCTGAGGCAGGAGGATGGCAACTTTGGGGCCAGCCTTGGCAACTTGGCAAGACCCTGTTTCAAAAAGGGCTGGAGATGTATCTCAGTGCTAAAGTGCCTCTGGGTTCAATCCCCAGCACCACACACACAAAAGATATTTATATCTATCTAGATAGATGGATCTATATCAATAAATATATGTGGCTATAGATCAATCTATATTTATACACATACATATACATGCACACATACAATACTGATTGGGAATTAATGAGAAATAATAAACACAAATATGATTGCTAGAGTTAATTTTGGTAGTTAATTCGCTACCAAGAGCATAGCAAATAAAATTCAAAATTTTCAAGTCCTCTGAAGAAAATTCTATCCAAAGAAATATTAAAAAGGAGAGAGAAAAGTAAAATATGTTCAGTATAAATTAGAAATAAGATGGCTGAAATAAATCCTAAAATAAAATTAATTACATAATTTGTGTTATGAATTGAATTTCTAATCCCTAATACCTTAGATTGTAACCTTACTTGGAATAGGATAGTTGTGGATGTCATTAAGCGGAAGTCATGAGGCTGAGGATGTATAGCTCAGTAGTAGAGCACTTGCCTGGCATGCCCAAAGCCCTGGGTTCGATCCCCAGCACCATGAAAGAAGGAGGAAGGAGGATGAGGAGGAGGAGGAAACACATACAATTTGTAATCAGATGAAACTCACTAATCAAAAGATAGACACTGTATCTGTTATTGTTCAAAGCAATATCTAGTAATATGTTTTCAACAAGAGATGACAGAGAAGTCACAAGTAAAATGACAGAAAAAAATTTTTAGGCAATTTTGAGTGAAATAAAACCAGGGAACAAATTTCATATCAAGTAACATTGAATTCAAGGCAAAAGGCAATCATACAGATAGATATAATAATATGACTATATGTAGATATAACAATATGAAAATATATGCATATTAAAACAGCTTCACAATACAAAATGCAATGATTAACAGAAGTAGAGAGCAACTACACAGCAACTACAGTTAGAGTCTTTTTTGCAGCCATCTGAGAACCTGATGGAGCAAGCAGACAAAATAGAAGCAATGATGAAGATTTAAATGGTCTGGTTCATAAAAATGTATCTACTTTTTATAGGAGAACTTTCCAATTATCAGTTAATAAGAGGAGAAAACTTTTTTACTTATTTATTTGTTTTTTATTTGCTTATTGATTCATTGAGCACAAATGGAGTACAGCTATTGTTTCTCTGGTTGTACACAAAGTAGAGTCACACCATCTGTGCATTCATACATGTACACAGGGCAATGATGTCTGTCACACATTCTGCTATTATTCTTACCCCCCCACCCCGACCCCACCCCTCCCTTCCCTCTATGCTAT
>JAJEJO010001345.1:0-62796 GCA_020662805.1 Glaucomys volans | reverse complement strand
TGTGGGTTTGTCTCTGTGTCCTCTATTCTGTACCATTGATCTACCTGTCTATTTTGGTGCCAATACCATGCTGTTTTCATTACTATTGAGGAGAAAACATTTTTAAGCACACTTAGAACATTCAAAAATCAGTATTTTGAATGGATAAAGAAACTGTGGTATATATACAAAATAGAATATTATTCAACCATAAAGAAGAAGAAATTTATGGCATTTGCAGGTAAATGGATGGAACTGGAGAATATCATACTAAGTGAAATAAGCCAGTCCCAAGAAACCAAAGGCTGAATGTTTTCCCTGATAAGTGGATGATAATACATAATGGGGGTGGGGGGCTAATAGAAGAATGGAGGAACTTTCGATTACATAGAGGGAAATGAGAGGGGGAAGGGGTGGGGTATGAAAGATGGTGGAATGAGACAGACATCATTACCCTATGTACATGTATGATTACATGAATGGAGTGAATCTACATTGTGTACAACCATAGAAATGAAAAGCTGTACCCCATTTGTGTACAGTGAATCAAAATGCAGTGTGTAAAAATTTTAAAAAAAGATAAAAAAACAAAAATCAGCATTTATCAGATCACAATGAGAAATTTAGTACTTCAATAAATTGTCCCATGATCATTACACACTTTATTATCTTAATACAAAGGAATAAAATTGGAAATTGTTAATAAAATAGCATGAAATCTTTGTAATCTGCAAAATGAATAACAATGCTAATAATCTTTGGGTTAATAAGAAAACGTAATGGAAATAATAAAATTCTTAGAAATGAATGATAATGATGAAAAAGGTATGCCAGATATCTAGAAAGACAGCAACACCAACTCTAAGAATGAAAGATTGGCTTTGAATACATTTACCAGAAAAAAAGTGAACTATCAAAAGCAAATGAGCTAAGGTTTCAACTGAAGATGTTAGAGAAAGAAAAATAGACCAAACACATAAAAATAAGAAAGTAAATCTAAGGACAAAATTCAATACAAGAATGATTACAAGGGCTGGGGTTGTGGCTCAGTGGAAGAGCACTTGCCTGGCATGTGTGAGGCTCTGGGTTTGATTCTCAGCACCACATAAAAATAAATAAATAGATACATTTCCATTGACAACTAAAAATGTTTTTTAAAAAAATAAAAGAATGATTACAACAGCAGCAGCAACTACAAAATAGATGAGAGTAATCAAACCCAAAATGGACCTTTGAAAAGATTGTGATGATGTACCAGCCTCTAGCAGAAGCTGATCAAGGATAAAAAAAGATGCAAAAATATAAAATTCAGAATAAAAGAAGGAAAAAATTTGAAGACAGTCATAAAAGAATGTTTTGCATAAGTATCCACTAATAAAATTTAAATCAAGACAAAATAGATACATTGATAGAAAAATATAAAACTGGCCCAAGAAAAATGTGCGTAAACCAATAACGAAGAAATTGAAATTGTTTACTACAACAGAAAAGATGCACCCTTCCCACCTCTAAGGGGGAAAAAAATTTCCCTAGGCTAGGTGGTTTTACAAATGATATTTCAAAAAACAAAGTATTCCAGCCTGGAAAATGTGTCGCAGAAAGTGGAAAATATGATAAAACCTACACAACTCATTCTATTCAATTGGTATTGATTAATTCCAAAACCTAACAAGAATAAGATAAAAAAAAAAATACAATAGTCATTTTTACTTACAGATCCGAAAATCTTAAATAAAATATAATCCAACTGAATTCATAGCATATAAAAGTATACGCCAGGATTAAGTGAGGTTTATCCTGGTAAAGTTAAAGTCATTGGACAACAGAAATCTATTAACATAATCCATAGGGAGAAAACAAAATCACATGATTTCTCAATCAATTCAGAAAATGATTTGATAGAAATTTCACACACATCAGTGATAAAACCCCTCACTAAAATAGGAATAGAAAGCAATTAATTCCCTTAATTTAGTAAAGTCTTTATACTCAAAATATACAGCAAACATTATATTCAGTGGAGAAGACCAGAAATAACACAAACAGCACAAAGAATGTCAACTATCCAACTTCTGGATATCCCAGCTAATGCCGTCTAAAACAGAACAATCAGAGGATTTAGGTTGAAAGGAAAGTGACAAAACTTTCATAATTTTCAAAGTCTATGCTCATGAATGAGAAATCCCCATAGATGCAAAGACATACTAAGATCTTAAGAGAGTACAGCAGGAGGCTAAATGCAAGATCTATCTACAAAAATCAACAGCATTTCTACAGAATTGCAAACACTAAATAAATGGAAAATAAGACATATTCACAATAGCAACAAAATCGTAACATAGGAAATTAATAAGTGATGCACATGCTTCCAATGACCAAAGTTTAAAACTTATTGTTCTTTTTTTTAATGAAGCCAAACTCCAACCTATATTCTAATCAGTTTTTTGATCAAAAAAATCAAAATAGAGAAAACCACAAAGTACAAAGACTTTTCTGATTCTTTTCATTACCACAGAACACACCACTTACAATGTGTACAAAAAGGACATGATGAGTAGAAAGAGAGGAAGTCAAACGGGGAAAGGCTGGACGGTCATTTCACGTCTCTCATTTGTCTTTCTCCTTTACAGCCAGAATCACCATGGGTTTTCTGAAGACAGTAACAAAATCTAAGAAGAGATCAACACAGTGCCAGATATAATCCTTATTGCCATTTTCAGCCTTTTCAATAATGAGTTGAGTACCAAAAACGACACATGACCACAAGCCCCTATGCAGCTTTGCCTGGAAAAGCCAAATGGATCCAAAGAAATGGTTCCCCAGAGAAGACAAAATCATCAGGCTTATGGCTGACATCCAGGTACCTCCCAGAAAGAGGTAGTTCTAGAGCTTGACTATAAGTGCACTCAGGGGGAAGCAGGTGAAGATCATTGCTGTGCTCATGAAGGTCTGAGAAGGATGCTCGGATTGACAGCAATGCACAGCAGAGCGGGCCCAGGCCAACTCCTTCCAGAAAAGCAAATCTGACCAGTAGCCCCAGTCTTTTTTGTTCAGTTTCACAACTTCAGGGTGTTTCTATCAGCCAAATCATTAACTCCAGGGAGCCCAAGGCAGAGAGCTGACCAACCTGAATGAAATGAGTGACGACATGGACACAAGGCCCCACAATCACCAGAAACATACAAAGGGAAAAACTGGCACAAACCTTGAAGTGCTACTGTCTTGAGGGGGTTATATGTGAAATTTTTAAAAGTGCATCAAAGTCGATCTTCTGATCAAATCTGTTCAAGGTTCTAGAGTCTGTGCGACAGCCACCGCTCTTCTGAATCTGCCTCTCAGGAGCCTACCAACTCTTCTAACCCCAGATGTGCTCCCTAAAACTTATTAAATTTTTGAAAGTTTGTCTAAAAGACATAAGAAGGTAGAAAATGTAGAGCTCTAATTTTTCCAGAATTAGTCTATAAAATCAATGCAATCCCAAACAAAATACTAGCTGAATATTTTGAGGAATTTGATAAAATAAGTCTACAATGTGTTTGGTAAACTAAGGATGTCAACTTGCAGAAAATCAATTAGGAACAGCCAATATCCAGCAACAAAATAAAATATAAAAATTCCAAAGATTAAACAAATAACAAGTAGCTGGGGCTGGAGTTGTTAGCTCAGTGGTAGATTGTTTGCCTAGCACATGTGAGGCACTGGGTTCAAACTTCAACACCACATAAAATAAATAAACAAATAAAATAAAGGTATTATGTCCAGCTACAACTTAAAAAAAAAGTGTAAAAAAATGTCAGGGACTGGGGTTGTGGCTCAGTGGTAGAGCACTTGCCTGGCATGTGTGAGGCACTGACTTCGATTCTCTGTACCACATATTAGAAAAAAGAAGGTCCATTGACAACTTTTATATATATTTATATAATGACAAGTAATATATACATATACATATGTGCATATGTATATGTATAAATATATATATTTAAAACAAAACAAGTCATCTGACCTATGGGATAATTATTATACATGACTGAAGGACATTAAAGAAAACCTGAATAGAGAGACATAGCAACATACTATTTTCCCAAATACTGTAGTTCAGTATTGCAAAAATGTCAATTCTCCCATGTAAATCTATAAATTCAGTGCTATTCAAATTCAGTTGGTGCTGTTTGTGGACACACACACATACATGTATTTATTCATTACAGGTGTCTTTATTTCCAAGCATATTGAGAGAATAAAGAAGAAAGAATACTCTTGCTTACTCTCTCATCTTAGCCCAATCTGTGCACCGCCCTTTCTAGTTTGGGAGAGAAGGTATCAAAAAACAAATGAAAGCCTACCCAAGGCTGACTAGTGGGGTAAAATCTCAGTATGCATATCTTCTCTAGCAAAAGAAATTGTCTACCACCTGCAAAAATGTCCTAAAGATACCAAAGGGGGTCCTGTGAATACCTTATAACCATCAATGAATAGATAGATTTCTGCCACCTCATTGTAGGCTGCTCTAAGAGCAGAGTAAAGGTGACAAATGGAGCAATGGCTCTGCTTGGCTTACTCAGAAAGGTAGGTACAGACTCCTCTTTCCAGATGGCTAGGGACCCAGACTCCCCTGCATTCCCCATAACACCTCAGAGCGGAGAATCTCTGCACTGGAAGGAACCACACTGTGCTGAACTACTTTTCCCACGAAGAGAAAAAAAAACACTTTCCATCCCTCAGCAAAATCAGGAAGAGGGGCACACTCCCATTCATTATACCAATCAGCATCCTAGCCCCCTCTTACTCTTCTTGGTCTTTCCTTTTCACATCCTTTCCACACTCGTTCTTTCATTCAAAAAGAGTTACTAGAATTTTCCTACTTACTGAGCACTAGGACTCTGAGGAAAACATCCTAATTTAGGTACTAATCCAAAAGATGCCACATGCTTTTTCTCCAAAAAGGTTTGTGTTCTAAGAGAGCTCAGAGAGAAGGCAATGCTTAACCCAAAGATGAATCTTCTAATAAAGATATTTCATATATATATTATTATATGTGGTTAAAAAAAACTTTACCCAAAAAAAATCTTTACATTATTCTTCAAATCAACAACAGGTAGCAGTGTAATTTTAAAAATTTTTAAAATTTAAAAAGCTTCCAAAGAACATTGTCTCATTTAACCACAAAGTACAATGATTGTCACAGTGGGACATACCAGAAGATCTATAGGGTAGAAAAAAGAATAATATGAGCACTTCTAATACTTTATAACTATTTCAGCTTATAAATAATTCATTTTCTGTATGAGCTTTATAACATATACATTGGTATAAATGTCCTTGTGTAGAATTTATCAATACATTCATAAAAACTGGGGTGCTACTTAAAAATGTTTTACTAATAAGAAAGCTTGATGGAAATTTTAAAAACTCCAGCATCAATAGACAAACAGATGTTAGGAATAAACAGTCCAGTGTGTGATGCCTTAAGTCAGTCTTGGTGGCTACAGGCTTGGCAGGTGCATGAGATGTCAGGGTCTGTGTCCCCAGACCTCAGTCCAGCTCAGTTTATCTCTGGGTCATTTCATTCCAGTCCATAGCTCAAAGAAAATTCTAGTATAACAATAAAGGGAAATAAGGGAGTCAGAAGCAGAGATTGGAGGGAGAATTGGCTTTTCCAGGTCACTGGCTCATTCATGAGCAATATCCCAGCATCTAAAAATAGAAGAACCATCTGCAGTTTGCCTCCTGGAGCTTGGATAAGCCCAAGACAAGCCCTGGCACACTGGTGGCCATGATGACAGCACGGGCATCCTCCGATGACCTCATCAGATGATGACCAGGAGACAAAGCAGAAATGCTTTCACAGTCCGAGTCCTCCTGGTAAAACAAGATAACCAGGATTGAGCAGGGACTTTGGCTGTTTAAACAGAGAGCTGGCTCTTCCTCCTAGGTTCACAGACTGGCAGCAGTGTGGGACAGGAAAGGAGAGGGCTAGAAGAAGAATTCAAAGGGAATCTCTACTATCAAGTGTGGCTGTAGGACTAGGTGACTGCTCAATGTCCTTTTTTATTTATCTATGAATTTTCCTTAGGACTCTCTGGGCCTGAAACAGTAAAATTTTAAAATGCTACATGAGAGAAAGAAAATGAGGGTTTACCAGTGCCAGTTCTTGAACTGGAGTATAAGGTGAACTTGATTTCCAATTGGTATCTTCACCTGGAGACAGTTATTCAGGAACAAAGAGAAGGTCCTGACTGAATCCTGGGAACATCTTTGGGCTGTTTTTTTGTGAAAATCCACTAGGAAAGGAGAGTAATGAAATTTCCCTCTCCCTCCCTTTCTTAGGAAAAGAGGGCGAGGAAGTGGGAAGTTCAGAAGTGACAGGGAAGGGCTCTTCCCCACACAAAGAAAAATGATAGAATTCAAAATGCCTGAAGAGGGGCAGGAATTCCTAGGCAGAACTTCCTCTTCCTCTGTTCCTTCCTATTTCCCATCTCCAAAGCTTTCTAGTCTCCCATTCCTTTATTCTTTCTGGATGTGCCCTTCACTTTTATTTTGCGCATTTCCCAAGGGCTTTTGAAAATAGACGTTTACATGAATTTGTGTTCTTAATCACTTAGATGAATAGTCCATATTTTCTCATCCCCTCCTTTCATTTGTTCTCCAAGAAAAGAAATGAAGCTGATCTGTGGTGGATAATTCCTGCTACTCCAAATGCACAGAACTGAAGTAAAAAGTAAAAACTATATATATATGTATATGTATATATATATATATATATGATATATATATGTGTGTATATATATGTACATAAGCAATTTCAATAAGTATCTGCATTGATCAGAAACAAAACAAAACTTTAAAAAGTTGTTAGTCAGTTTTTCATCTTTGTGACCAAAACATCTAAAAGAACAGCTTAGAGAAAAGACTTACTTGGGCCTATAGATTTAGAGATATCACTCTATGGTCAGCTGGTTCCATTGCTCTTGGCCTGAGGTGAGGCAGAATATGATGGCAGAAGAGCATAATGGAGGAAAGATGCTCAGCTCACAGTTGCTGGAAAGGGTGGGAGTGCAAAAGGGAGTTGAAGGGGCTTGGGAGAAGATAAATCCTCCCAGGTCACATCCGCAGTGACCTACTTCCTCCAACTAGATCCCACCTCCCAGTAGTCCATTCATTTGATGGATTAATCCATTGATGAAGTCAGAACCCAAATGGTCCAACCCTTGCCCCAAAGACCCACCTCTGAACCTTGCTGCATTAGGGACCATGCTTCCAACACATGAGCTTTGGGGACATTCCAGATCCAAACCATAACAAGAGTGACCTTAAGTGGAACTGCTTGTTGGGGTCTGGGCCCAGAACCTGGAAAGGGCAGCTGGGACCTCAGTTCCTAGGCAAACAGGAATGTAAAATACTTCACAAAAATAAGGTACTGAAGCCAGGAGTTTCTACCACCCTACACCTCTCCCTAGGTGGAAAAAAAAGGGACTAGAAAATATTACTGACAAATGCTAAGAAAATATTACTTACAAATCTCTGTAAGCTGCAGCCTGAAGATGTGGGAGGCCAGAGGCACCTTATACCAGGCCTTGGGATCTGTGACAATCCACCATCACTCCAGGGGAGAACTCTGAGTAACCATTGTAAGACCAGATTCTGAAATATTATCAAGTAGGCTGGAAGGAGGTAAATGCAAACCACTAGGCAAGAAGGGATGGGGAGAGAGAAGAAGAAACATAACACAAAAGAAATTAAGCTTTTCACTCAGTTTTTCTTCACAGGAAATGTGCACAGTTTCTGACAGGTTTCTGTATTGGTACTATCAATGAGATTTTCTTCTAATTATTATTTCTGATTGGTTACTGTTTGGGGAAGGAATGCCATTGTCTTATATGTTGATTTGGTATCCAGGGAACGTGATAAATATTTTGTTAGTTCCCGTGGCTTGTAGATTCTCTTGAATGCTTTTTTAAAAAAATATTTTGTAGTTGTCAATGGATTTTTATTATTTATTTATTTATATGCAGTGCTGAGAATCGAACCCAGTTCCTCACACATGTGAGCGAGGCAAGCGCTCTACCACTGAGCTACAACCCCAGTCCGTCTCTTGAAGGTTTGATGTAATCACATCATCTGCAAAGGGAGCATATATGCGTCTTTCCAATCTTTCACTTCTTATTTTTATTGCATTATCTATAGAATCAATTGTAGTTGTCCTGTTCTTATTCCTGTATCTAAGAGAAATGCTTCTACAACCTCACCATTAAGTATGTTGTTTACTGGTGATCTCTTAGAAGTATCCTTCATCAAGTTAGGAAAACCTTTTCTAACAATCTGCAAAGACTTATTTTTATTAATCCGGAAAGAGTGTTAGATTCCATTGAATGTTTTTTGCTTTGCATCTATTGGAATGACAAAATGTTTCCTTTTGGCTTAAAATCGGCATACTACCGTGATGCAGTTACATCAGTGTTTAGAGCAGCTCAATTCACAAAAGCTAAACTAAGGAACCAATCTAGGTGCCCTTCAACAGATGAACGCATAGAGAAAATTCTTAAAGAAGCATGAAATTATGGCATTTGCCGGTAAATGGATAGAACTGGAGAACATTGTGCTAAGTGAAATAAGCCAATCCCTAAGAATCAAAGACTGAATGTTTTCTCTGATATGTGGACCCTAATTCACAATAAGGGTGTGGGAAATAGAGGTATCTTGAACTAGACAGAGGGGAGTGAAGTAATGGGAGGGAATGTGGGGATAGAAATGATAGTAGAATGAATCAGACATTATTAACCTATGTGCATATATGATAACATGACCTGTGTAACTCTACATCATGTACAACCAGACAAATGAGAACTTATATTCCATTTACATATGATGTGTCAAAATGCATTCTACTGTCATGTATAACTAATTAGAATCAATCAATCAATAAATAAATAAATAAATAAATTTTTCTTTTAATCTATTAAAATGAGATATTACAGCCAGGGGCAATAGCACACATCTATAATCACAGTGACTCTACAGGTTAAGGCCAGAGGATCACAAGTTCAAGGCCAACCTCAGGGAGACTCTCAGCAACTAACTTATTGAGACCCTGTTTCAAAAAAAAATACATTGAGATATTTTGGGTGATGGAGCTTAGTGGTAAAGTGTCCCTGGATTCAATCCCTAGATTTTTTTTTAAATGAGATATTACCTATATATATTTTCTAAGCTATATGGTTTGGATGTGAGTGTCTCCCAAAAGCTCATGTGTGAAACAATGCAAGAAAATTCAGAAGTTAAATGATTGGGTTATGAAAACATAAACCAATCAGTGAATTAATCCCCTGATAGGGATTAAGTGAGTGGTAACTGAAGGTGGGTAAGGTGTAGCTAGAAGAGATGGGTCACTGAAGGTGTACCTTGGGGCACATATTTGGTGAACTGAGCTTAGTCTCTCTCTATGCTTTCTGATCATCATGTGAGCCGCTTTCCTCTCCCACATCTTCCACCAAGATGTTCTGACTCACCTAGAGCCCTGAGGAATGGAGTTGGCTGTCCATGGCCTGAGACCTCTAAAACTGTGAGCCTCCATAGAAACTTTTCCTCCTTAAAATTGTTTTTGTCAGCTGGGCGCGATGGCGCACACCTGTAATCCCAGCATTTGGGAGGCTGAGGCAGGAGGATCACAAGTTCAAAGCCAGCCTCAGCAACTTAGCGAGGCCCTAAGCAACTCAGTGAGACCCTGTCTCTAAATAAATACAAAATAGGACTGGGGATGTGGTGAAGTGGTGAAGTGCCCCTGGGTTCAATCCCCAGCCCAAAAAAAAAAAAAAAAAAAAAAAAAAATTGTTTTTGTCAAGTCTTTTAGGCACAGCAGCAAAAAAAGCTGACTAAAACATAAGCAAATGTGGCTTAAAATAATCCTTTCATAAACGAGATTATAGATGCAAGGATGCCTGTTTTATTAGTTTTATGCTTATTTCCATGTTTGAAATATTTCACAAAATAAAAAAGGAAATTAAGTTAACAAAAAGAAATGAGACTAATTATGCTCTTAGTCCTAGTTCCATAAATTATCTCCACAGTGGATATCTAACTTTAAAAAATTCAATATCCACTTTCTTCCAGTAACAACACCCTGATTTTAATCTAGGATGCAAAACCTTGTCAGATCTGGATTCACATGGCTTTGATACAAATGATTCCTCACCACCTCAAATAGGGGGCATTAGACTCAAACCTGACCAACCAGAGTACTGTATTTTCTTAGCCAAGGTGATTGGTTCAGGGATGAAGATGTGACTAATAGTATTTTTTCATTATTGTTGTTGCTAAAAAGGATCATTGTTCTGCTGAATTTAAACCTGGGAAGTTCAAAATGTTCAGCTTCTGGTAGCGATCTTGCCAACATTAGGAACCTGATAATGAAGCCAAAATAAAGCAGGCAAGAGAAAGAGATAAACAGAGTCCTGATCTGCACTAAAGTTCACCATTACATTTTTCCATCTCATGAGCCAATATATTCTATGTTATGGTTTGGATATGAGGTGTTCCCCAAAACTCCTGCTAATGCAGAAATATTATGAGATGAAATGATTAGATTATGAGAGCTGTGACCTAATTAGTTCATCCTAGTTTGAATGGACTGAGTAGATGGTAACTGTAGGCAGGTGGGGCATGACTGGAGGAGGTGAGTCACTGGAGACATGCCCTGGAAAGGTTGTTCTTCCTGTGGCCCCTTCCTCTCACTTTCTTTCTCTCACTCTCACTTTCTGCTTCCTGATCCTGCCATGAGCCAAATAGCATTCCTCCACTGGGCCTTCCAGCATGATGTTCTGCCTCACGTAGGCCTAGAGAAATGGTGTTGGCCATCTGAGATTTCTGAGACCATGAGCCCCAAATAAACTTTTCCTCAAGATTATCATGTCAGATATTTTGGTCACGGCGATGAAAAGCTGATGAAAACACTCCCCTTTGCTTATGCCAGTTTTCACTTCATGATTCTCTTACTCGTAAGCCAAGAGTCCTACCTTACCCAACCCTTCATCTACCTCTCTGCTTATAAACAAGCTCAGGTCTCTCAATCTCATAAACTGCTTCTTCAGCTCTGCCATTTTCTCAACTATTCTCCCTTATCTTTTCTTCTTTTTTCCACTGTCAAAATGTCCAAAGAGGTCACACTTGTGTTCACTTCCTTAGTAACCCATCACCTGTTAGCATCACCCCTTACTTCCTGCCCAATGACCCATACCAGCTCTCTACAGCAGTACCTTACAAAACATGACCAGGGACCACTTCCTGGAGAATCACTTGAGAAGTGGTTTAAAATGCACATTTTTCAGTGCTTTATTAACTAAAGAATCATAATCTCGAGAGATGGGGCCTAGAAATCTGGAACTTATAAATGTATTCCAGGTTGTCCATGTTGTCCCCACCCACTTTAAATGAGCAACAAAATAAACCACTCACTATAATTTTGAATTAATAGTTGAATATATATTTCACAGGATTGCAAACTTAGAACTTAATGGGTTAAACAGACTAAAGCTTAAGAACTATTCCAGCATAGAAATTTCTCTCACAGCTTGTTAATTTTTTTATTTTCAATGACTTAAAATTATCCAGCCATCTTGACCTACCTGCAGCATTTGACACTCCTACTTCCCCCTCTCTTGTTAATGTCCTTGCAGCAATCTGCATATTCCCCCATTTTCACCTATTCTTTGTAAGCCCCAGGTGTAGAGTGAACTGAAACCCTTTAACTAGAAAACCCAACTTGCCAGGTGAGCTGAAGATTTTTTTTTTTTCTTTTTGTACAACTGGGGATCAAACACAGGTCTTGTGCATGTTAGCTAAGTGCTCTACCACTGAGCTATAAAGTCTTATCTTGCTTGTGTCTCCCAGATTCAGGAATCAGTTTTACCTCCAGCTTCCTGAATACTACTGTGCCTCCAGGATTGATGGCTTGTGTTTCCACCTATCCTGGAGTGTGCATGGACTGAATTTGTTATCAGACGTTGTCCAATCTCACCATTATGATTAGAGTCAGCTCCTTTGTACATCTCTTCTCCTAAGGGTCCCTCTATGTCCAAGTTTCAGATTTTAAGTGACCCAAAACTAGGTAGGTGGGCACTGACTCAGGCCCTGGAGGCTGTCCAGTGAGGTAAATACAGAGGAGGGAACTCTGACCTTGAGCTGCCAGTGAACATGCTGCTCCCAGATTTATCTAAAATGGATATTCTGTGCCCTTGCCAGTGGACAAGAGAGTTGAACACTATCCTTCTCACATAGGTTTATGGTTGGCTATCTTGGTCTACTTGATCTTTTTTCAAGTTGCAATAAGTGAATAATTTTTAAAAACTTCAATTTTCTTATTGCTACATATAGGCTGAACTGGAAATTTTAGAGTATTTCTATTTGCAAAAAAAAAAAAATCACTGCAATTCACTAATATATTCTTAATTTATACTGCATGGACCAAAAATAAATTAATATAAAATGACAGAAATAATGGGTGGAAATATTCCTTGGATCAGCTGAAATAACTTGTGAATCTAAAAAGAAATTAATTCTAGATTTGAAATTTCTTTCAAATTTGTTTTCTAACATGTAACTCAGAATTCACTGGGTTTTTTTTTTTTTTAAAGATCTAAACATTTCAACTAGAATACTGGCATACAAACTCTGTACAAATCAATAAATTTATTTAGTTAAATGGCTCTCATTCTTTTGTTATAGAAATCTATACCAACTAATTTGGCTAGTA
The DNA here is from genome assembly GCA_020662805.1 of Glaucomys volans. Classification (NCBI taxonomy): domain Eukaryota; kingdom Metazoa; phylum Chordata; class Mammalia; order Rodentia; family Sciuridae; genus Glaucomys; species Glaucomys volans. The sequence continues at coordinate 50,072 of JAJEJO010001345.1, read as the reverse complement.
ACAAGGAAAATAAATTAATTTTATAATCATTAAAGAATACATGTGTCCATGTTGAGCATATGTGTATGTGGACATTTGTATATTTCTGTCTCCTGAACCCACCTCCCCACAAATGCACATCCATCACTTTACTGAATATCTACACTAACACTGTTGAATACATTGAAAAATTAAACGCCTGTTAGTAAATCACTCTCAATTTTACATACTCTTTATTATTATTATTTCTTTATTATTTCCTGACTCAATGACAAAAAAAAAATTTGGAATGTTCTAATAGTCTATGTTGTAATCTACAGTCCTACAAGGTGTTTATATCCAATGTTTTCATATTAATATCTTGTAGGTAACAGAAATTCATTTTCAACCTACATTAAAATGAGTTTACCTTCAAGACAATCTGAAAGAGAAAAAAAATAAAAACCTAACCTCCAAAATTCACTAAAACCCTTCATTTCCCCTTTGCAAATTTTAGTTTAAAATTTTTTTCCTTCCCTTTTTTAAATTTTAGTTTAAGATATACCCTACAATATTATTACTCAAGGGCAATAATAATAAAAGGAATTGCAGAATCCATCTACTTGGGCTGTCACAACAAAATACCATAGACTGGGGCTTAAATAATGGAAATTTATTTTCTCAGAGTCTGGAGGCTGGAAAGTCTACGATCAAAGTCCAGCAGTGTTCAGAGTCTGTGAAGATACTCTTACTAGCTTGCTAATAGCCACCTTCTTGCTGTGTCCTTACATGGCGAAGAAAGAGAGCAAGCTGTCTGGCAACTCTTCTTAAAGTGGCACTAATTCTGTCATGAAAGCCTCACCCATGTGACCTCCTCTAAATCTCTTTACTTCCCAAGGACTCCATCCCCAAATACTATCATACTGGTTGTTGTGACTTCAATATGAACTTGGGGGGTGTAGACACAAACATTTAGTCCATTCAGTACAAAAACAAAACAAAACTCTAAATGTTTTCACTAATCACATTGTTGGCAGAAGCATTGGCATATTCTTAGTATTTTGTAGGATAAAGCAAATGAAGAATTGAGAACTAGTATTTTTGTCATGGAAAAAAGGAGATACTGATATAAGACCAAACATTTAAATTCAAACCTGTAGTCTTTTATTTGTTTTAGTGTAGATTGAACCCAGGAGCACTTTTTGTTTTTTATTTTGAGACAGGGTCTCACTAAATTGCCTAGGGCCTAAGAAAGAACTTGAAATCCTCCTATCTCAGTCTCCTGAGCCACTGGAATTATAGACATGCGACACTGCACCCAGCTAAACTTGTAGTCTTGAACTGGAATTAGAAGTATCAAAAATTAGCTAAGGAAACATTTTTAACAAATATAGCCCATCTCTGAAAAACCCTAAAACCAGTGACTAAGCCAGTAGCAATGAACAACCCTAGCACCCAGATTGTGGGCTTCAAAGTTATATTCCACTAAAATAAGCCAGGGCTCAAAGAAGAAATGGCTGATTCCTTAGGCAGAACATTTGCCAGATGAGCCTATAACATCTTTTTTTTAAATATCTTTTTAGTTGTAGATGGACACAATACCTTTATTTTATATATTTATATGTGGTGCTGAGGATCAAACCCAGTGCTTCACGCATGCTAGGCAAACACTCTACCACTGAGCTACAAACTCAGCCCAAGCCTAGAATATCTTGTCTTATCAGAAACCTGTCAACAACTGGGGTCAGGTCAAGAAAGCTCAAGAGTCAACTTAAAGAGATTCCTACCGGCCAAAGTTGGGAAAATTTGCCTGTTACTAAGAATAACTATAATTATTTAAACTCATTAAATATATTTCAATCATGAGTTAATAATGTTTAATTTTTAATATTTTAATAAGCTTCATCTGTCATTTGAAGTATAAAATTAATATTGAATTTCAATGACAAAAAATGAAAGGTAAAATATCTCAATCATGTTTATACTGATTACATGTTAAAATGATAGTGTATGAAATATGTTTGGTTAAATAAAATATTTTATTAGAATTACTTTTGCTTGTTTATTTTTTACATTTTAAACTGTGATATTAAAGAAAATTTTAAATGGAGGTTGCAATTTGGATATATCCCTAAACTAATTACCCATAGCCACAAAAGTGAAATTTAAGCTATTCTGATTTCCCAGAAATATTATATCTAACCATAAATGAAACTTACATTTTTTTTCTTTTTTGATTCTGAACCAATCAAGTACAAATGAATTTATACAACTCTACTTGTCCTTAATGTAATGTAAGTTTACAACAGCCATTCACAGCAACAGTCCATGTGTTTCCTCATTTGTACTTTATAAGCTGCACTGTAACTATGGGGAGATGAGCTTTTTACTATTTGTGGTTTAGTTTCCCAGTTTAAGAACTGGTTTCCAGGCTGGGGTTGTGTCTCAGTGGTAGAGCGCTTGCCTAGCATGTGTGAGGCACTGAGTTCGATTCTCAGAACCACATGCAAATAAATGAATAAAATAAAGGTCTGTCAACATCTTTAAAATATATACATATTAAAAAAAGAACTGGTTTCCTATGCATAATAAATTCTTAAAATTTTAACTGATTCTTATTTTATTTTTGACAATGACTACTAGAAAATTTTATCTAGGCAATAAGCACCAATGAAAAATACAAAATTTCAAGAAACAGATGTTATATACCTCCTGATAGATGTACACAACACCACTTAAAAGCATTTCTTGCAAAACAAAAATGGGTCCTGAGTCTGATGAAGCTTTATTTCTAGACACTAAACCACAGTAAATACAGGCTGTAGAGGAACAAGGTAATGACATTTTGGGCATGCAATCAGCAAAATCCAGGAGACTCCCTGGATTTTTAGGAATAAACTACAAAGGAGAAAAAAATAGAAAACTTAGCAACAAAAAGAGATTTTAAAGCATATCAACTGTGCACTAGGTATTGACTTTATTTGGATCTTGATTCAAATGAACTATACAAATTAGCATACAATAGGATCAATTTGAGCACTAACCAGATATCTGGTTATATTAAGAAATTCATAATATTTCAGATAATGGTATTATAGCTTTTTAAAAAGATGTATCCAGAAATATATATGGATAAAATGGTAGGACCTCTAGGATTTGCATCAAAACAATTTTAGAAATGGAGGAATAAGAGTGAGACTATTATGAAAAGAGAATGGCTATAAGTTAATAGTGCAGGATGATGGGTTCATGGGCACTATTATACCATTCTCACTACTTTGATAGGTGTATTAAATTTCCCATAATAAAAAGCTAAAAACAACTTTAGAGTATGAAACTCATTATTAAAAATAGAAAGAGGGAAAAAATTTAATAATTTCACCATTCTAATAGGGAACAGGGTTACAGGGCTAATGATTTGTTAAATTTCCTTCTGGTATTTTTTCCTACATATTTTATATAGCACATATTTCATTTAATGTACTTTTTTTTCATCTTGTTTTGTTTGCTTAATGTTTTATTCATTCAGCAAATGAATATATTCAGCAATAAATAATTGTTGAATAAATGAATGAATTGTATTTTCATGATGCTACATAGTCTTTACATCTGTCTTCACTGACAGCTACATAATGCTTTATTCAGTGGGCCATATCATGTACTTAAGTGAGCCCTTCCTCAGTTTAATATTGTAGATGAGAGCTCAGGCCTTCTAACCCAACCCAGAGGGAGACTTGTTTCCCTTACTTTAAAAGTTAGTAGTACTCAACCAGATCTGTGCCTGGGCTGGGGATGTGGCTCAGTGGTAAAGTGCTTGCCTGGCATGTGTGAGGCCTTGGATTTGATTCCCAGTACCACCAAAAAAGAAAAAAAAAAAAAAGCCACACACACACAGATCTGCGTGCCTCCCAGATGTCACAAGGTTGGCCAAGTGTCAGAGCTCCAATCAATTGCCATTTCTTTTTATCCACAGAACATTGGTTCCAAGACCCTGGTAGATCATCTCTAGATGACTTGAAACACCTAATCAAGGCAAATGCTGTGTAAATAATTGTTATACTGTATTGTTTGAAGAACAATGGCAAGGAAAAAAGTCCATACACACTCAGTGCAGACACCATATTTTTTTAAATATTTACAATCCATGGATAAGGGAGGAAGTGATGTGTGCCAGTTCTAGGCCCAGCCTGTAAGCAAGTACCACAACAAATGTCCCACCTGAAATATTAGCATAATCATAAAGTAGAAAGAGCTATGCTGGGTCTCTGAGCCACCACTTGGAAGGTAGTTGTCCAAGAGACTAAATGGTCAGCATCATCATAACTCTAACACACCCTCCAAGCTAGAATTCAGCCCAAGAAGTCAAAAAAGGAGAGAACTTCTGAGCATTTGAGACAACAGTGAGTGAAAGCAATTGCCTGTACATTACTCAGGGTCACTACAAAACACAGGAAGACGTTTTTCCAGGAAGCAATGCTTAAAGTCATGCCAGGTTTTGTATCATGTATAAATTCGTTTTACCACTAGTGAGTTAAAGTTCTGCATTACAATAGAGATAAAAATCAGATTTGAAGTTAGAGAACTGTCAATATAATCCAAGGAATAATTATGTGAAAGGGTCGTGATGTATTCAAGAGTTAGGCACTTCCTGAAACAGTTCAAGATTTTATTTAAATGGTGATTATAGATTACTGGTAGAATTAATGGTCCTTTTATATCTACCTACCAGATATGAGTAAATGCACATGATTGTACTACATTAGAAATCTTATCTCAAGTGAAAGATAAAGGGAAAAGCAACCATTTCTTGAAACAACAAGGAAAGCATAGAAAAGATACTTTTGAGAACTGAATATTGAACATCACAAAAATAACTATTCAATAGAGAAAAATTGATTTCTACAAAAGGAAACTAATACTAGAATGTTGCATTATATGAAATTAGAGCAAGTCTTTATGTCCAGATTCACTCTGATTTTTTCAACACTGACATTATGTTGAAGGCAATCAATCAATTAGCATTTTACTAAGAGATCGAATATTGAGTAGGATGTTGAAATTGCTTGGTTTTGGTTTGTACAGTGATTTTAAAACCAAGGCAGCTGGGCGCGGTGGTGCACGCCTGTAATCCCAGTGGCTCAGGAGGCTGAGGCAGGAGGATCATGAGTTCAAAGCCAGCCTCAGCAAGGGCAAGGCACTAAGCAACTCAGTGAGACCCTGTCTCTAAATAAAATACAAAATAGGGCTGAGGATGTGGCTCAGTGGCTGAGTGCCCCTGAGTTCAATCCCTGGTTCCAAAAAAAAAAAAAAGCAAAGGCCTGTTTGTTATAATTTGTTATATATTTTTAAAATGAAACTGTAGAATCTGTGGGTCCTCTTGGGGAGGAATGTGAATGAGCAGTGTGGACTTCATAGAGTTTGAAACAGGAGGTGGCAGAAAATATTATTTTGGACGATAACACTTTCATCAAGTGCAGAGTACATGACATGGGGAAGAAACGGAGGCAATAATAATGCTAGTTAGAAGGACTTACAAGGATTCAGAAAGTGGGAAGACTTGGAGCAATAGCAGTGGAATTGGAAAAAGAGGAAAGAAATATATCAGAAAAAGACAGGATATGATTACTGAAGATAGGGGAAGAAGGAAAAATCATATTACAGTCCTAAACCCAAGTACCAGGGAGAAGGACAGAGGGACTGAAAGATGCTGCTGGGGATGGAGGAAGATGATGATGAGATGCCATGCTCATAAAGGTTCAGACAGCAGACAGCAGATTTTTCTTGGTAGAGGAGCAAAAACATGGTCAGTATGTTAGTAAAACAAAGAAACACCTGGGTCAGCCCGAGAGAGGCTTCTGAAGACATTCCTGGTACACAGAATAAAGCACTGTACCTGATGTCAGTCAAGTCTGCTTTTGGATCCTGGCTGTGCCCCTTAGGAGCTGTGTTACTTTGGGTAACTTAATCTTTCTTGGTTTCCATTTTCTCTGCTATAAAGTGAGATGAACCATAAATTCGATTAGGTATTCATAAGTAGGAACAAGCAATTTTGTCTTGATTCTTTGAGACTATTCCCCAAACTGGTCTTAGACACAGCCTTTCCTGGGATCACAGAAAGAAATTATTTTTAAATCCCCTCTCCCTTGGTCCATCCATCAAAATCACCTACAAAATGTTCTTAAAATAGAGATTCCTGAGTCCTAATCCAAGAAATTCTGCCCTAATCCAGAACTTCTAATTTAGCATTTTGGGGGGAGGCTCCCAGCAATGTTATCTTTCTAGTCAAAAACCACTATTCCTCATCAAAAAGCTGAAAGAGAGATAGAATAAAATGATCAAAAAAAAAATGATCAAGAGAGATTGAATAAAGCCACAAAGCACATTGCCTGCACACAGTGCCTACTCATTAAAGTGGCACTGATTGGGAGTGAAGGGTTGGGGATGGGGTGGTGGTGAGTGATGGAGGTGGAGTTGGGTCATGGAGGTAGTGGTGGTAGATGATGACAGGGGTGGAGGCCAGGAGGCAGAATGGGATATTCCCAATAGGAACAATCATGTGCTCTCACTTCCATTAAGGATTTGTTCCTGGACTAAGTGAGAGGAGAGGCAACTCTTTGGATGTCAGCTTCTGTCCTCTGAGGTAAGAAACAAAGCTAAAACTGTAACACAGAGCATGAGTGGGTGAGTTCTTTGGGTGGGTGAGGGGTCTGTTGTCTAGGGGTTTTTATGGGCTCTATTGTCCCTATAGGTGATTGGTGGGGTATAGGATTCAGAAAGGAGTGAAATGACTCTTTTCTGTCCTCTTCAACAAATCTGGAGAGAGTAGTTTTCAAGAAGGGGGGAGGGGTGAGTGTTTGTTGGCACAAGAGGAAGTGCTTTGGGATGATTTTGTGATTGTCCCTTGCTAGGGATAGGGGTGGGGCTAACTCCAGAAGGACTCTTGCCATTGAAGCCACCAGGGGCAGCGACAGAATATTCTCCAGACCCTGTGTCTCCTTCCAGGATGGCTCGATGTTCAACTCCCCTACTTGCCTTCTCCCAGGCCCTATCCTGTCTGCCTATGGGAGATCTACCTTCCTGCCTTGTTCCCCCATAAGCACCAGTTGTGAAACTGTACTTGTAAAATCGATCAATTGTACCAAACCATATTTTGGGAAAACAACTAAAATCAAACTATTTTAACACTATCTCATAAAGATGCAAATGTTCCACCAGGCACGTTGGCACGCACCTGTAATCCCAGCAGCCCAGAAAACTGAGCCAGGAGGATCACAAGTTCAGCCTGAGCAATTTAACAAAGCCCTAAGAAACTCTGCAAGACCCTCTCTCTAAATAAAATATTGAAAAAGGGCTGGGGATGTGTCTCAGTGGTTAAGCACCCCTGAGTTCAATCTGGTGCCAAAAAATAAATAAATAAATTTTTTGAAAAAAGATTCAAATGTTCCATGCTAAAACCATGGGGAATGATTTAACAGTGACTCTGGATGGACTCAGGCTTCAGAGACAAAACCAATATCCAGAAGTTCATTTGGTTTACAAATAAAGGCCCAGACTTCACTAATTTCCATCCCTACAACTACCCTATCATAAAAGCCTACTAACATCTCCCTATCCGTTTCGAGCCCTGTCCAGGTAATGCTCCCTTTCTTGATATGTTTAATAAACCCCACTATGCATAGTCACTGGGTTTCCCAGTGGCCTTTGTCAGAGGGCTTCAGCAGGCAGAAAGAACCCTGGTCCTTTGCTCTTAGAAGGTCAGCTTAGTCTATCAAAATGGTCAGTTCAGCATCTGGATTTACTACATATGGAAAATGGTCTACCGAGTCCCAAATTCTTCAAAGAGGCATTTGAATCACCCCTCTCAATTCAAACCTTAGAATGTTTGGACAAATTCTTGAAGTTAAGTTTGTTTTGAGTTTTTCATATTTATTTTGAACAGTGACCAGAGGTCTGAAGGAAACATCAACAGGACACTTGTCTTTCAATATTTGGAACTCTCTGGGTACGGGAGGCAGAAATAAAGGTCAATGGAAAGACAGGACTGATGTGGTTTTGTTTGCCTGGCCCAGGGCTGGAGGATGGGGGTGGGGGTGCCAAGAGAGAACCCCACTTCCTCACACCAAGAGCAATTACCTTCCTCTCATCAGCTCCAGCTCCTCTTCTAAAATGTTCCCTGCTCTTTCACTCTTCTCAACCTTTGCCCCATGATGTTTGTTAGTAAGCATCCTAGCCCATTCAGTCTACTGTATTAAAAATCATAACATGTGTGACTTATCAACAATAGAAATGCATTGCTCACAGTTCTGGAAGCTGAGAAGTCCATGATCAAGACACTGACAGATTCATGTCTGGTGAGGGCCCGTAATGTGGTTCATAGATGGCACCTTCTCCCTTTGTCCTCACTCAGTGGAGGAGCAACGCAGCTCTCTGCGATCTCTTAAAGGACACCAGCCCCAATCATGAGTGCTCCACTCTAATGACTTAATCACTCCCAAAGGCCTCAGCTCCTACTACCATCACTTTGCAGGTTAGGATACAAACATTCTCAAATCATAGCCATCAGTATAAAGGTTATTAAGGAAGCAGGGAGGAAAAGAAAGAGAGGAGGGAGAGAGGCAAACAGTATGACCTTGAAGTTCCCTGATATCCTCACCTTGGATGTGAAGCTGTCCAGCGAGGTAGCCACCATCTCTGTTCTGATGCCACCATCCCATTCTCATCTGCCTGCTTAGTGAGCAGTTCTTTTCTTTCTCTCAGTCCAACTCTAGTTTTCTCTATTCTTCTGCTTCCAAAATTGTCTCCCTGAGACTGATCTTGCTCATTCTCTAAACCAAGCCTTTGCCACCTCTTGCAGATGTCTACCTCTGAGCAGGGCTCCCCAGTTCTTCTAACTCCCAATCCCAGAGATCTTGACTCCCTGCCAAAAGGGACAGAGCAGAATCATCTACTCTTTTATTCACCTCCTCTGTCCTCACCAATAATTAACATTGTGGTGGTTTCTGTTGTTATTTAATAAAGACACATAGAAGACATTCCTATTAAAGCACCATAAACACTTGGCCCCAAAAAACGTTTGGAATCACGTTGTCACAACCATTACCATCCAGAAAGTGAATGAAGAGAAAGAACTTGCTGTTTGAGGGGTTTCTGCACTTTCCCCACCAGTGACAGATGGTTCCCAACAACAAAAACAACAAAACATCAGGCATACTTGGTGGAAAACGTGCCCGCCAAACCAGAAAGACATACAAGGACAAATTGACAGCTGTTACTATTACAGCTTCTATTTTGCATTTGAAGACAGGATGTGTACACGGACTTTACATCATGCCATATAAAATTTTTGCTTACTTTGAAAAAAAAAGACAGAAAAATGTTTATGTATTCAGTAATTTTTTTCCACCAAACATTGAGATCAAACAACAGACCATTCAGTTCAAAACCAGCACTTGGTAACTCTGCTGCCTGTGTGGGCCCCAGGGCCAGACTTAGCCAGTTTCACATCCTCAGGAATAAGTTGGGGCGGGGGCAGGGGGAGCAATTCTAGCACTGTGGGATTCCAGGGATCAGTTGCTTCAACAGCTGCCATCCTATAACTACCTTCCCTAACTCCTTCAAGGGCAGGCTTTAAAACTTCCACAAAGAACCCTTATCTTTGTCTTCACTAGAAAGTCATCCATGAAAGGGGAAGAATAGTTTCACCCCCAGGTCCTGTTACCAGTACCACAGGAGAAGGATGGAGAAGGCAGAGCCAACCCTGAGTCATCCTCTACCTTCAAGCTCAACCAGCAGAGTAAACTTAGGGAAGTCATTTTCTCCCAAAAATCTTGCAGCAGGACTCAACTGCTAAGAAGCTGGAAAAAAAAAAAAAAAATCAAGTGAGTTGTTTTGCTTCAACCCTGCCCCAGGGAGCCTCTGCAAGCCATTACTCTGAAGCTTAGAAGCAATGACCTCCCAGGGTGCTTTGCTTTCACAAGTACTAAGAGACCAAACAAAAACACTCAATTTCAGAGCTTCCAAGAACCCCTGAAGAGGCTGGAGTTCCCTCAGGCAGCACAATGGTTCCATGTGTGCACAAGAATTCTAGGTTAGGTGTCAGAGGAAAGGAGGGGGAACACTAAGAACCAGCCCAGTGAAAAGCAGAGATGTCAGTAGTTACCAGTACTCTTGGGTCCCCCAAAATCCTAGGTAGCTCCAAACTGGACAGTTTTCATTTATTCATTCAGCACCTAATATGTATCTAGGGTTTCCCCCGTTTCTTTCCTATTAGAACTGGGTTTTTTTAAAATATTTTTATTAGTTGTTGATGAACCTTTATTTATTCATTTGTATGTGGCGTTGAGAATCAAACCCAGAGCCTCACACATGCCTAGCAAGTACTCTACCACTAAGTCACACTCCAGCCCCTATTAGAACTGTTTTAATGGAGAAATAAACAATTCATGATCTTAAAATACATAAGAGGTTTTCTCAGATATGCTCAGGCAAGTTGAAGAGTGGAGCTTGTGAGAAAGGTAAGAAGACATAATCCCCAATGCAAGAAGAGGTGCTTGGGAGAAGTCATGTCTAAACTGAAGAAAGGATCTGGGCAGGAGAAATGGGATCAAAGGGGTATCTCAGGCAGCTTTCTCTGAGGCCTGGGAGTGACAGAGTTGCCATATTCTATACTTTTGAAAGAATTCAGTTTAGCTGGTACAGAGAATGGAAAGGAAGGTTAATGACCCAAGAGAATGGAAAAGGATGTAGTGGTTTGTGGCACATTACAAGTGCATTAAGGAATTCAGACATCCTCCTACAAGTACTCAGACCATATTAAGGGGGAGAGAGGGATGATGTGGAGATGGGGAGCAAGTGATGTGATTAGATCTGCAAGTTAGAATGATTTCTTAGAAGCAGCATCTTGATGTTAGACTCTGCTGTTAGACGTTTGACACTAAATATTGGTAATGCCATGGCCCTTGTTAAAAAAGTAACATTTTATAAAAAGGGAAAAGTGAGGGCTGGGATATAGCTCAGTTGGTAGAGTGCTTGCCTCACAAGTACAAGACCCTGGGTTCAATCCCCAGCACCACAAAAAAAAAAAAAAAGGAAAAGTGAAGGTAAGAAATGGAAGATGGGAGGACTTCCTTGACATCTTTGAGTGTCACTATGGGATACCAGTTTAAGACCTGCAGGATTAGAAACTCTCTGCAATCCAGAAGTAGAGTGTGTGCCTGCCTCTCCCCCAATGCCAGAGAAAGACCAGGCCTCATAGCCTGCCCTGCAGGGAAACAGAGTACCACACACAGACTGGCTCCTCCTTTACTGCCCCAGAATAGGCCAATTAGGTTCCATCGTTTCCAGACAACTGAACCCTATCTGATAAGGTTGAGTCTACATTTATAAAAGATGGTGAGGTCCACATCACTCCACCTCTCTCCACTCTCTCCCATCCCAAGAAAGAAGCCACCTTCTCCCTGCCCTCAATCAGGGGCTGCTCTAGGAGTCTCCATGGAGCACAGTGGCCCAAAATGTACCGTCCTGTCCATGCAATAGATGTCTCTCTCACTGGGCCAGGGAACCCAGCAGGCCTGCCTGCTGTCTCACTGACAACTGGAAAAAGGAAAGGTCCTGCCTCCAAGACCAGAGGGTGCTCTGTGCTGGGACTGAGTGAGTAGAAATCAGGTGGAGGAGGTTCCAGGTCAGGCCCTAGTAAGGGTCTTCTGATCAGATCCCAGCATCCAGGCAATGTCTTATTCTTATAAAAAGTATCTGAAATTGGGGGTACAGGATCATTTTGCCTGAAAGAGAGATGGGAAGATTTTAAAATATATACAGTGGAGATAAAAGCATAAAGAGGAGACTAAAAACTTTTGAAGTAAAGGTAGTACCAAATGATCTACTTAATTATAAATGAGCTATACCTCAGGTGCCAAGAGGGATAGAAAAACAACACAAGATTTTTTTTTCTCTTTGTGGTGCTAGGGATTAAACCCAGGGCCTTCTGCATGCAAGGCAAGCACTCTACCAACTGAGCTATATCCCCAGCCACAGCACAAGACTCTTGAAGCCAAGAGTGCAGCAGCTCTTTCTTGAACAATTTAGACCACCTAGAGGTTGAGTGACTCTAAGAAGTGTCTTAATTTAGGCAAAAATAGATGCTAAATATGACTCCTTACACATATGTATAGATGTATCAACAATTCATATTTGTATAGAGCTTCATAAGCTTACAAAGATTGATTATCTTCATATTAGATACTCTTCACAAATCAAATGGCATAACAAAGGAAGGTGGTATTGTCATTACCATTTAACAGATGAGAAAGCTGGGATAGTTTTTCTGTTTGGAAGTTCAGATTTTGAAGCTCTTGTTCAGTGTGCACAGGGAGCTGATCATCATGCCACCAAAACCAAAAGATTGGAAAGAGCCTGGAAAAGAGTCCACCCGGAGCTGTAGGTTTGTCAGTGAACACTGAGTCATCAATGGACAGGTGAGGGCTTAAATCATGGGAGAAGGTGAGATCAAACAGGGAAAGAATCTGACCTGTGTTGGCCATGCATGGGAACAACTGTGAGGTGACTACTCTGCCCAAAAACTTGGAAAGAGGGAAATATGGTCACCCTCCTAAGAATTAAATAACATCATACAAATATAATGGATGTGAGAAGGTAATTGTGAAAGTAAACTAAGATGTCTGTAGTTGCATGCTCAAAAAGATTTGAGAAGTCCTTAAACATTAACCAGAATGGTCTGGTGTAAGATCCTGTCTTTGGATCTTATCTTCAGCTATGAAGCCTAGTATTCTGCAGCTATCTTACTTGCAGCCTAAAAAAGGTACGGTATACCAAGAACATCTTAAAGAAACCAAACCAGAGCCAAGTTTGAACTATGCTCCAATCCTGGGCTTTTACACATTAAATTACTCCCTGTTATTATTTTCCACTTATTTGAGTCAAGGTTTCCAATCCTTGCAGTCAAAAGCACGTTAAGCTGGTACCCATGGTGAGCTTGGAAGCACAGCGAGATGAGGAAATGAATGAGTTTCAGAAGGAACCCACCCACCCAGGCACTAGGCACTTGAGTCTGGGGAATAGGCTTTGTTCCCCATGCTTATTGCTTGGATGGGTCTGTACCTTTGGTTTTCAGTTCTCAGTTTCAGTTCTCGTTAGCACAGTGTTTCTATGGTTCCCTCTTGAGTGAAGAAGCATCTTTCTGAGCAAACCCAGTAAACTTGCCTTCATGGGTCACTGGAACTAAGTAGGTATTATGGTTTGAATGTGCTGTATCCATCCCCCAAAAGCTCACATGTGAGACCATGTGAGAGGGTTTAGAGGGGAAATGATTGGGTTATGACAGCCTTAACCCAATCAGTGACTTAATCACCTGATGGGATTAATTGAGTGGTAACTAAAGTCCTGTGGGTTGTGGCTAGAGGAGATGAGACATTGGTGGCATGGCTTTGGGGTATATATTTTTATCTGGCAAGTGGAGATCTCACTCCGCTTCCTGATCATCATGTGAGCTCCTTCCCTTCTGCCATACTCTTCTACCTTGTTCTGCCTCACCTTGAGCCCCAAAGAATGTACCTTGCTGTCTATGGACTTAGATCTCTGAAACTGTGAGCCCTCAAATAAACTTTTCCTCCTCTACAGTTGTTCCAGTCGGATCCTTTAGTCACAGCATCGAAAAAGCTGACTAAAACAGTAGGCGACAGCCTTCCTTAAACTAATCCTGAAACTAAAACTGAGTCACATTAGCCTGGATTCACAAGGCCAAGGGAATGAGGTTTTCCTAAGGTCAGTCCCAAGCTTGCAGCTGAGGGTAGGGATGGCTTCCCCTCAACTTTATGTGAACAAGATTTAACACCTGAAAAGTCCTGGGTTAATTACCAAGTGAAGGGAAATAGATGTCAGAGGGACAACCAAGACATCAAAGAGATCAACCAACTCCACCAACTTCTGGATATTAGTTGGCTTCCTATTTGGACCTAACAGAGAAAAACAAAAACACTGCCAAAGCAAATATTAAGGTCTAATTTGACCTAACATGTGTGAGGCCTTAGGTTCAATCCCCAGCTCTGAAAAAAGAAAAAAAAATGTCCAGGTTGCCCTGAACATTAATAAGGCTGTCTGGATTTACGTGGGCCTGCTGTAACAAATAAACCAAGAAGTTTCAGTGATTTAATATAATAAAGGTTTTCTTGCTCAAACTCTAAATAGTGACAAGGGTCAGAGTGATGATAAGTGTTCTGCTCTCAGGATGGGGACAGTAACATGCAGCCAGCAGATGGAGCAAGAGGAAGTGGAACATGGAGGGAGATGTTTTGTGGGGCAAGCCTGGCAGCGAGTTGCCTTGCTTCCTTTCACAGATACACGCCACGCACAACTGCAGGAAAGTCTGGGAGAGGTACTCTAACTGACCTAGAGGAAAGGAAAATGGGTGAGTAAACAGTGGCCAGTCTGCCACAGTGCTTCTTGGCACCATCTGGCTGCCTTCCCTGCTTCCACCCAACCTGCCCCTCCATCTCATTGTAATTTCCTAAGAGAGAAAAGAGAACAGGAGAGAGGAGAGAATTCTGGAGAGCAATGAAACTTCATCTGTAAGCTAAAGAGGAAAAAAAGCAATGAAGAAGACAGGTTCCTAGAGAACTAAAGACAAAACCCAGAAGAGAGGAGACACAGAGATCCAAGGAGGAGGGAGTTCTAAGAAGTGCAATGAGAACATTTAACCCATCTTCCTGTCTCATCAGATGATGCTGAGGAAGAAATAAGAAAGGATGTTCAAAATGGTGATGTACTATAATCCTGCAGGCCATGATCCCTGACGATCTGCCTGCCTCTTGTTGCAGTACAGAGCCCAGCCTAGACATCCAGCTCCTGGAATTGTTAGGTCCTATGATCCCTCCCTTTCTGCAATCCCAGTTGATGGACCACCTAGTGCCTGCAAAAACACCCAGTGACTCCAGAACCTCCAGCAGAGTTTCCAAATCAAGATGTTTCCAAACCCACTAAGGACATAAAGGTTACAGACCCCAAAAGCAAGGCGAGAAATCCCCTCGCCTTGATCATGCTGGACCAGACTAGTCTACGCTTGTGCTTGAAAAAGAGAAAGAGAAGAGAGAATAAATACAAGAAATCTTTTGTGCAGGAGGGGGGTGGGAGGGTAGGAGGAGTGTTTCAAAAGCTCTTCTAAATTTAATTACATGTCATTTTCTAATTGTATTTCATAATTGTGTAATTATCCCCAAGTATTTTTCTTTAAGTAATAGAACTAGTAATTACATACTAATTGAAATGTGTAATCTCGTCATTAGGATATGTAAATATAAAATAGTGTGCAGATAAGGTAATTAAAATTCCAAGGATAACTCTGCCATCGAAACCCATGACATATTCCTGCTTCTGTCCCAGGATTCTCTGCTCCAATAGGCTTTGAATTCCACCTGGACAGGGAAGATAAGCTCCAAGGCCTGGGAAGCATGTGATGAAAGAGAACATTCACCAGCAAACACAGGTAGCAGGCAGCTGGATTTCTGGCCTCTCTCTCCACAGTCCACCCAAAATGCCTCTTTGGGATTTCCACTTTCACTCTTCCCCATCAGGAAGGAACCCTAGAGTTGCAGAGTAGCTAAATATGGACTGTCTGAGAAACCTCCCCTCACACCTGAATGCAGAGCTCTGAGAGGGCTAGATTGGCCATGGTCCACTGATGCACAAAGGGAAAAATTAACATCTCCCTCCAGCCCTGGAGTAGCTGTGATACCCACAACCCAACACCGATGGGTAGGTGAGGTTTCCCACTGTTAGGGAGTTTCATTGGTCAGGATCACTATGCAAGAGGTTTCAGTCACCTGGATGGCCCCAAGATCGAGGCAAAGGCCACCTTGACCATAGCTACCAGTTGCTGTCTCTAAGTTAGGCCAGGACTCATTCCTTGACTAAAATCCACTTAAGCTCCTCTGAGCCCTCATCCTTGTTCAGTTTTAGCAAAAGATATGACTGAGCCAGTTTACCAAGACTCCCTTACCTTTCATACCAAGCCAGTTTCCTCTTAGTAATTTTTCATCTACTCCTTCACCTACCCATTGGCTTTAAATCGTTACTTGTCTCTGCTGTACTTGGAGTCACATCTCTCCCCTATTGAAATAGTCTTGATCTTTATTGAAATAGTCTTGGATAAAGTCTTCCTAGCCAATTTTGACAAGTATCTGGTACAGTTTCTCTTATAACTAAATCTCAGGGATAAAGGCTGTTTTAGTCTTTTTCATGCTGCTATAAAACAATACCACTAACTGTATAATTTATAACAAACAAAATTATTTCTCACAGTTCTAGAGGTCAGGACGTCCAAGATCAAGAGGATAGCATCTAATGAGGGCTTTCTTGCTGCATTATCCCATGGTAAAAGGTAGAACGACAAGAGAAGGCAAAAGGGGGTCAAACTTACTTTTGATAATAACACCAATCCCACCTGTGAGGGAGGAGCCATCATGGTCTAATCACCTCTTAAAGATTGCACTTACTAATACTGTTACAATAGTTATTAAATTTCAACATGAATTTTTGGAGGGGACATTCATACCACAGCTTGGATCTTCGGCAGATCTGTCCAAACTGAGATGACACATGTGGTCTCACCTGTAGGGTGACAGGTGTCCTGATGGGGTAAACATGCTAAAGTAGCATGATCTCAACCAGCAGGAGTCGAGATGGGGTTCATGTTCCATCAAGTCAAAGAATAAACACCACAAACACCAAGGTAAGCAAGCAAAAAAGAATTTTATTTAAAAGGAAAGTGAGAGAAAGACTCAGAACTCCTGGCACAGCACACCTGAGAGGGGCAAGAGTGCTATTCAAGTCTTACAGAGTTCCTTCTTTTAAAGGCATATAAGAAGCAACTGATGAGAAACTAATAGATCCTCTTAATTGGTTTTTGATATTTCAATTGTCCCTTGGTGGACAGGGGCCAGATTATGAATTATTCTGTCACTTTTCACAAGATGGAAGCTTATACCCTTTGAGAAACAAGAACTGTTTTATAACATGTTAAAATGGCATACTTGTGCTTGCCCTCTTGTCAACCTCCAGTGCCTATCCTTTTCTATCTCAGAAGCATGGGTGAGGAGGGACACTTACCCAGATATAGGCAATGGGGCAATGTAGGAAGGGCTTCATGAGTGGGGAGGTGACATGTCAACTGAAGCCTGAGGATGAGTGAAAGGCAGGCATGGTAGAGGACTCCAAGTAGAACACAGTAGGAGGAAGTGGGGATGATATGTACCCCAACTGGGAGGTGAGAATATAGCCTATTCATGGGGTGTAGACTATGCAGTAGAGTATTGAAGAGAGACAAGGCTGGAGTGGAGAAAGGCCTAGGCTGAAAAATCTTCATCAAAGTTCAGGCTCTCTTGAGTGTCACTTTTCACTAATACAGAAAACAAGAAGTCCAAATGGATGGAAAGATGGACAAATTAGTGGACTCATGGATTAATGATAGATGGGAAGTTCCCAGACATCAGAGTCTAAGGCAAAATTATAACCTGGGCTCTACCAAAGCTATGGTATTAGTTGAACCTCTGGTCCCCTGGTCCCAGAAAATCAAGTCTGGCAAAACAGAAACTAGGACCCAAGTCCACCCTGTATGCTCATCCTGGGGACAGAGCTTTCCCTTCTCTATCCAACACTTCTTATTTATACTATTCACTTCACATAGACACACACTTCCAGTGGCTCACATAACACAACAGCATGAAAGGCCCTGAGCTTCATGTCCCAGAGGAAGGACTTCTCCAAGGACAAAGTCAAAGAAACAATCGACGTTGGATAAGTTATCAAACATTAGATTGATTTCTTACCCCACAATATATTTAGAAAGACTTTGAGATTGTTTGTGGTCCTCTGACATCTCAAAGGAACCAAGGACTAACAACCCAAAGGAAGAGGCAGGGACAAGGAAGAGGCAGGTCACACTTTTACCTCTAGAGTGGGAATGTTGAAGTGTGGCTTGAGTGACAGAAAGGAGGAGGGAGGGTGGATCCCTGCAGGGAAGCCACTGGAACCCCTCAATGACAGCTTTGGTGTGGGAGGGAAGGGAAGGGGAGATTAATGTCAGAAATTGAGAGAAGGTAAATGGAGGCCCTGGATGTATTTTAAGCATTTTCTCTGAGTTCTAGTCAGGCGAGTGTTGAGCTGTGATAGTTCACTGGCTTCAGATGCCAGCAATCTGTTATTAGACCCTTCTCAGCACTAACCCCGAAGAATACTCGTTGTAAATCATTTTCCTCTTTCTTTCCTCTGAGCTGTTTCTTTTTATTATTAATGTTCAAAATTCATCCCACGTGCACACAGAAATTCCTATGCAGATGTTGGCAGCTTTGTTCACAGCACCATGACGGGGCTATGGCGTGGGGGAAACACCAAAACAGAGGGATTCTCAGCACATAAGGCCTTCCATGCCACCCCCCATGGATAATGGGACCTGCTTCCTGACAGTTTCTTGGAAGTGGGAGTGGGGGTCTTGACTGCAGTCCCTGAGGTCACTAATGCAAGGCCCTAGCCAGATGGTTAGAACCTCACCACATTTGTTCAGAAAAATAACTGTTGCCTGGCTTTAGACATTCTTTATGTCACAGTTTCTATATTGGTCGCCTTGGAAGCACACACAATGGGGCTAGCAGTGCATGAAGTTAAATTACATTTTGAAAGCCATTCTCTACCTTGGAAGTCTCTCCCATGAGGCTTCAAAGGCAGGGCTGAGAGGCTTCCCCCTGAGTTATTGCTCAGGGCCTCAGCAGAAATCAGCAGGCTGGCTGGATGGGGGAAAAGGGAGAAAGGAGTCACTCGTTGCCCAGGATATGAAGCTGGGATCCCTGGGCACAGTGTGGGACCTGAGACCTGCCATGCTGCTGTGGTCTCGCTGCCCCAGGCTCTTCCATCCTAGCACTCCTGGACCAGAGGTGTGGTAGAGGGAGTATCGGTTCTCAAGTTACATCAATGATTCCTCATCAAGACATTTACTTCACCTCTTTGAACTTTATAGTTTCTTTCAGTAAGATCAAAATTGACATACAAGGACAAAAAATAAACATAAAAAATAAACATATAAAATAAACATGCTTATTTTAAAAATAAACATAAAAAATAGGAGATCCAAGAAGGCAGACTATAGGAGGCAGAACTCCTGGTCCATCCACGGTGTAAAACCAAGAATGCAGACAGGCAGCTTTTCCACAAGGTGGGTGAACAAAAAAAAAGTGGGGGAAGGGGCACTTTACTCTAACCTATAACTGGACATTCAAAGGAGGTCAGGGACACAGGAGATTGGATATAATAAAATAAGGAAACAAAATTCCCAGTGGCACAGATACTACCACAACAGGGTTATAAACTCCAGCCAAGGGAATTAAAGGAAACTGCATTTTGGGGAGTCCTGAGGCATATCTGGGAATAGAGTATTTAGAGACCTAGGACATTGCCCAACAAACCTGAAGGACCCAATTTCCCAGTGTGAGAAAAGAAGGCGCCATCTCTCCCAGGGGCATGCAGAAGACAAAGGAAGGAACCATTTTGCAACTGTGGCCCATGCCGGCAACTGAGGAAGCTGATTCCTAGCAAACACAAGTTTGGCCCAAAATACGGACCCAGTAACACACAAAACACAACATAGAGTGTGCTTAAGTGACCAGAAGAAAGTCAAACATGGAGAGACGTTTACACAAGGGACAACTGGTCATGGAAACCCACTGGGCTCTATTCCTCCCCCTCCAATCTGAGTGCTTATAGGACCAACTGGGAAATGGGAGAAATACTTTGGAGACTGAACCTGAGACCAGGAAATGTGGGGTCTGCAGGTGACATAGGGGACTAAGAATTGGTTTCCCCACCATATAAGTGGAACACAGGGAAACCCTGGAGCAAATTCCTCCAGCATGGACCAGCAAATGCCGGGCACTGGAGGTATGATGATTTAAAATCTCCAGAACAACTGGCATTCAGCGAAGAGCCTGGAGACTGCCTAAGCCTAAACCCTGTCTCCAGGATTGCCTCTCTCACTCCAGCAATCCAGAGGGTGTAGCATCACACTCCAGCTGACCCCAGCTAAAACTGCTGAGAAGAGAACCTGGGAATTTTTGAACTCCAATGGAAAGAATTCTTTAACTCTTCATCAAGATTTTTTTTTTAAATCTTTTTCACTGTTTGTGACCTTAATGGTACATGGACATTTATACAGTTTCCTTTTTTTTCCCTCTCATCTCTAGCATTTTTGAAGCCAATTATTTTACATAGATTAGTTTTTTGTGAACTAGGATGCTTGATAAGTATATTTTAGTTTTGTTTTGTATTCTTTAATTTTTAATTTTTTTATTTAAATTTTTACTTTATGTATATTTTTTCTCCTACCTGTTTCCTTTGATTCTTTCTTCTGCCAAAAGCCAATCTTTATTGTTCTCTTTCACTCTTCCTTTAATCTTTTACTTCTGTCTTCTCTTCTCCTCCTTCATAATCATCACATCCTAGATTACTTCTGTTCTCTCCTACCCATCATTTGAAAATATAAACCCTTTTGCAAACTTGCTGTTTTTATTAGAGGTATAACTGATCATATCATTTATGTTTATTGTGATAATTAACACTGTATATGTCATAGCAGGAACTACTTTGTTTAATTCTTTAATTGTTTGCATTGGTTGTTGTTATTATTTGTATCCCCCTAGACAGTGAGGTACTGGAAACCTTCAGGGACAATATAAGTCCACAGGGTAGAAACTCTACTGACTCAGAGCCATACTGTTAGATGGGTAGAAGCACAACATGAAAAAGCAAGGGAACAAAACACCCCGAAAAAACCAAGATACCCCAATAACAGAATCCATATATACCACAATGGAAGAAATGTCAGAGAAGGAGTTTAGAATGCACATAGTTAAACTGAGCTGCAAAGGATGATATAAGAGAGCAAATGCAGGTAGCAAAAGATCACTTCAATAAAAAGATAGAGATTCTGAAAAAAAAAAAGAGAAATTCTTGAAATGAAGGAAATTATAAACCAAATTAAAAATTCAATAGAAAGCATTACCAACTAGACCACTTAGAAGACAGAACCTCAGGAATGAAGACAAAATACATAATCTTGAAAACAGAGTTGACCACAGAGAGAAGATGTTAAGAAACCATGAACAGAACAGAATAATGGGATAACACGAAAAGATTTATTGGGATAGATGAAGGCACAGAGCTATAAACCAAAGGAATGCACAATCTTTTCAATGAAATAATATCAGAAAATTTCCCAAAGCTAAAGAATGAAATGGAAAATCAAATACAAGAGGCTTATAGGACCCCAAATGTGCAAAATTACAACAGATCCACATTAAGGCATATTATAATAAAAATTCCTAGCATACAGAAAAAAATAAAATTTTAAAGGCTTCAAGAGAAAAATGTCAGATTACATATATAGGGGGAAGCCAGTTCAGATTCCTGTTGATTTCTCAACTCACACCCTCAAAGCTAGGAGGTCCTGGAATAACATATACCAAGCTCTGAAAGAAAATGGATGCCAACCAAGAATCTTATACCCAGCAAAACTTACCTTTAGATTTGAAGATGAAATAAAAACCTTCCATGATAAATAAAAAGTAAAAGAATTCTCAATCAGAAAACCTGCACTTCAGAATATTTTGAACAATATCTTCCATGAAGATGAAATGAAAAAACACAAAAGTGAAAAACAGTGAAGGGAGGAACCACACTAAAGGAATAGTCAATCAAAGTAGAAACTAATTCAAACTAAACACTAGAAATAAACCCAAATGATCAGGAACACAAATTATATCTCAATAATAACCTTGAACATTAATGGCTTAAACTCATCAATCAAAAGACATAGACTGGAAGATTCAATTAAAAAACAAGACCCAACAAATTTCTGTCTCCAAGAGATTCACCTTATAAGCAAAGACATCCACAGACTGAAGGTGAAAGGATGGGAAAAAAAAATATTACTCACATGAATCACGGAAACAAGCAGGGGTTCTAGCCTCTAAAATAGACCAAGTTATATAAGCTATATAATTGTAATCATACAATTGTAATATTACCATAATAAATTTTTAGCATCTGTAGGGTTGTTTTGATAGCTCCATTGATGTTTTTCCATTGATGTTTTTCCTTGCTTTTATTCTTGATTAGACTTGTTAAATTTTTATTGACTTTTAGCTATATTATTTCTTTTCTATTTCACATATTTCTGTTCCTATTCTTATTTTTTCCTTCATACTATCTAACTTGAAAATAATATAATTGTTAATCTAGCTTCTTTCTTATACAAATACTTAAAGTTATAAGTGTGCATCTGAGTACTATTTCGTCCCAGAGATTCTGATATTTTAAGCTTTTATTATTGCTTAGTTCCAAGCACTTTTTATTTACTTTTCCCATGCTTTCTTTGATCTGTGAGATATTTATAAGTGTGCTATTTAATTTTGAAGTAGTTGAGACATGGGGGTAGGGTTCTACATATCTTAAGGTGATTGATTTCTAATGTAATAAATCATGCAGGAAACACAGTTGGCATGATTTCAAATTTTTAAAATTTCTCAAAGTTTATCTTATGACAGAATATTGTCTATCCTTATTAACTTTTTATTTATAGTTCTCTATAAATAACAAATAGGTCAAGGTGACTGATAATGTTGTTAAGCCTTCTGTATCTTTACTCCTTCCAGCAAAGTGAGGGGGCTTAAAACCTCCAAATATGATTGTGGATTTGTCTTTCCAGTTTTATTAATTTTTATTTCATGAATTTTGAAATTTTGTTTTTAGGTACATACACATTTAGGATTGTTATACTTTCTTGAAGAAGTGACCTTATTATGGCTATGAAATTGTTCCCCTTTATCTCTGAAAATACTTTTTCTTGAAATTTATTTTATATCAATAGCTCTACTTCAGATTTCTCATGCTTATTTCCCCTTCTTTTGATTTTAACCAATTGGTATATTGATATTTAAAGTGTGACATATGTATAGAGCATGTAGTTATTATTTGCTTTGTACACAACTTGAATATTTATATCTTTTAATTACAATATCTAGATCATTTATATTTAAATTAATTATTGATATTGTTGAAAAAAAGAACACCTGACATGAAGGTCAGTGGAAAATTGGGTAAATGATAGGTCTGATGATATAATATTTTGGAAAATGAGCTGAATAGTCCTGCTGTCAGGCTCAGAGAGAAGATTGTGGGAATGCTTTTGCTGCAATTGTTCATCCTCTCATTTATCATATGGTACACAGCAACAGATTTATTGTTTGTTAAAAATTTTTATTTTGTAAATAAAAAATAATATATACATATATAAGTATATGTATTGTACCATACAAATAGACATACAGATTCATATGATTGTTGTAAAGATTAGATTAGATTAGATTAGATTAGATTAGATTAGATTAGTGTCATCAAGGCCTGTCACTTATAGGTATGAAATGGTGACCCTTCCTTGACTTCCTCTTGATATAGAATATGATAATCATAACCTGCAGGATTATTTCCTCCTTCCAGGAATTAGCTGTCTACTTGACTGGTTTATCTCCCTCCTGTTCAGCCTAATAAGAAATTAGTATTTCATAAGCAAATGTTAACATTTTTGCATTATCTTATTTAATCCTCCCAACAATCCCATGGAATAAGCACTATTATTATCTCCTTTTCAGTGTGAAAACCAAAATTTGGCAAGGTTGGTTACTTGTCCAAGTGGCATAGTTGGTAAGTGGAAAGTGGAAAGAAGGATTCACATTCAAGTGCCCCTGACTGCAGGGCTCAGTCACTTGCCCACATCACAGCACACCTCCCACTATAGGCCAGCAAACTCAAACAGCTATCCACAGACAGTGTGTGCCAGGTATTGCACTAGATTTAAAGGGTTCAAAAATAAGTAATATCTGGGGAACCTGAAGTCACATGTAAAGTAGTGTAGATAGTAAACCAATGTATGTGTACCGGACATAGCAGAGATCTTCCTCTGGGAAACGTGGTGACGTTCAACCAACCAGGTAGTAGAGTTTCATTATTACAAGATAAGCCAGAGTAGTAGACAAAAAAGAAAAGGACATTATAAGTAGAGAGAACAACGTTAGCAAAGACACAAAGGCATAAAAGAAAGGATTTTAGGGGACTTCAAGAGTTGCTTTACCTTAAATGAAATTTGCATGAGCATCATGGGGTAGTGGAGACTGACCAGGCCATGCTATCTTGAGGATCTTGTCAATTAGCCTAGAGACATCAGGAATCATTGATGGGTTTTAAGTGGGGGGAAGACATATTTTCAGACAGATTGCCCTTAATGTTAGGCAGAGACTGGGTGAGATAGGAGAGAAACTGGAGGCTGGGGAACTCTGTGGGAGAATACTGCAAATAGTCCAACCAAGAGATGATGAGGACTTGAACTGCAACTGCAAGAGGCTGGAGACACAGTAGGGACACAGGTGCTATTAAGGAGGCAGCATCTCCCACTTGGGACACCAGGATAATGTGGAGGATGAGGGAAGTAGAGTAGATGGCCTGACCAGGGGGATGGTGCTGCCATTCCCAATGAAGGGAAACCTGGTGTAACAGGGTCCACTTTGTGCTTTGAATTTAACCCTTGCTGCTCTGCCATTGTGGCTTATTTTAAAACTGACTATTTTTTTTTTCCTTTCCTTTCTCCCTCTTTCATCCCTAACCATAAGGGAAGCAAGATTAACCTTCTTCCCATCCTAGGCCAAGTCATCTGTCCTTGGGGTTAGAGACCTCGAGGCTGACACCTAAAGATCTAAGAAATGGCTGCATCTCAAAGCTACTAAGAAATAATCACTCCTGACCAGACCCAGCAGGAGGGTAGCCATGATATCCCCACTTTAAAAGCCCACTGTTTCCACTGATAGTCAAAATCACAGCTTCTAGGACAGGACTCCACCTGTGCACTCTCCTTTACTAGAAACTTCTTTTTCCTTTTTCTAAAAATCTTGTCCTAGTTATTGGATCAAGCATCAGAGATAAGGACTGAGCTTTGCGTATCACTGGGAGGAACAGGTTTGGGGTGGGGAGGAAAAATAACTTCCAGCTTTAGGTACACTGATTGAAGTATCTGTGGAACATTCAGGTAAAGATAAAATATGGAGTTGGAGATATAGCTTGTACTCAGGAGGGAGATCTGGACAAGAGGTAAAAATTTAGCAGCCGTTGATAAAAATGGTAAACAATGCAAATTGAAATGGATAGGATCATGAAGCAGAAACATGGAGAAAGGTCAAAGACAGGGGCCTGAAGAACTGCAGTATTTTAGGAGAGGACACCATAAGCACATCTGCACAGAAGACTGAAAAGGAACAGTCAGAAGAGTAGAAATAAGGGAAGCTTAATGAAGCCGAGGAGACAGGCCTTTTGGGACGTCTGGCAAAGAAGGGAGGAAGATAATCAAGGTGTTACCAAAGTCCTGACTGCAGAGGAGACAAGATAGGATGGAATTAAATATGTAAGTGCAGAATTGCATCTGATGAGAAGGAATACTTCCTTCTGAGAACCTTGGAAGGCAAGGGGAGATGAGTGCTCAATATAGGTGTGGGGAAAGAAAGCTAAGGGTTGGGAGTCAGAGTAAAGTGCTTTACTAAGATTGAAAGCCATTTGTCTGCAGGAGACCCAACCTAGGTGACTCTGTAATTGTCTACATTTGAATATAGGAACAATGAAGGCAAATGGCTAGCGATCTGTCAGAGAAGTGCAGAGGGAGAGATAAAACAAGCCAAGAATCTTCAAAGATGCTGGCAAGAGAAAGATGGAGGCAGTGCATGATGGCTGGCAATTGTTCCAGTTAGAGAGAACACCTCGCTGCATACAAAGGGCAATAAAACCATGAGTGCAGTGATGGATTGGGATTAAAGAAAGAGGCATTGGGTCAGCTTTAGCTCAAGTGATTACTTCCTCACAACAGACTCTCCATCTGTCAAAAGAAAGAGGCAGAAAGACGGAAGAGGCTGAGAGGACAAGGAGTCCCCAAACGGTGAATAATAACCTGGAAGAATAGGAGTGTGGATAATCAGAATGTGATGTCCTGGGGTTTCATAAGCAGAGTCATTTTAGCTAATGTCCAGGTACCTGGTTTAAGTGAGGGCATGAGTAAGATTACTGAACCCAGGAAATCAAGGATTTCAAAACCAGGCACAGGTTGGGGATGTAACTCAGTGGTAGGGCACTTGCCTAGCAAACACAAAGCCCTGGATTCCATCCCCTGTGCTGCAGGGCGGGGCAGGGGGACACCAACAGAGCTGCACAGAAGTCATGCACTAGCCTGTATATAATACTGCCTACTTTAAAAGGCTTAGAAACGACTGAAAAGAGAAGACATGCCTATGCAAAGTAGGTGTGGCCACAGGATATAAGATTATGGTTACCTGGGGAATCACAGAGGGCTGTGTGGAACAAATACTAATTAAAATGGGCATTAGAGAATAATGGGCAATATTTGGCAATGCAAAGACCAGAGGAAGCAAGCTCAAGAAAATAATATGTTGACTCAATTATTACAAAGGTATTCTAATTAGTCTTCTTGACATCTGGTTCCCCCAAGAAGCTGAAACAGAATAAAAAATGTGGCTTTTAATCCCAGCTGTTCTCCTTCAAAGTTGGCAATGTTGGTCACATCACAAACTTTTTGAACCTTAGTTTTCTTAGCTGAAAAATATGGATAAGAATATTGTTTTCAATTACAGGACTAAATGAGAAAGTGACTTGTAAACCATACAGATCAATGATTCCCAGGCCTGCCTAAATGCTAGAATTTCCTGGAATTATTGCTAAAGGGAAAAAAAGAAAAAGAAAGAAAAACCCCTAGGTTTCTGGAGGGACAGAGCCATAACCTCAGGAGGAAGCAGGAAAGATGTTTCCAGATCTCTCTCCTCCTCACTATCTACTATCAGTGTGTCCTCACTGACAGAACCTCACAAGAAGCTGGCTGGCAAGCAAGCTAGGTCATTCTTCTGGACCTTACAGGGAAAAGGACAAACAATAATTACCACTCTCCTCAGGATCTCCCAGTGACTCTCTGTGGCCTACCAAACAAAGCCTAATCTCCCTAGGCAAAGAAGTTCAAGTTCCTTCATAATCTACACCATCTTTCCAGATTCTTCTTTCATCTCTGCTCAAAGGCCTGAGGCTGAAATGGGAGTAAATTGGTGTCATTGTTTCTATTCCACTGCATCTCCTCGGGCCTGCTGGAATCCTCTCCCTGGCCTCATCTCTCCTGGCAGGTCCTGCTTGGCCTTGATTCAAGGTCTGCCTTAGGCAATCTCCTCCAAGATGGTGTCTTTGGTAACTCCAACTAGGAGGAGCTCTCCTTTCCCTCTGCTATGTAGATGGCATGTGTGCTTCACCATGCACACCCTACACCTGCCATCCATCCCCACCTTTTCCTGGGGCAAAGTCATATGTGACCTTCTTCAATCTCCCCTATTGGACTGAAAGCTAAAAACTATGCCTTATATTCCTCAGCTGTCAACATGGAACGGACTCACGACAACTCCCCTTCTTTTCACTAGCTCACAAACTTCCATGCCTTCTTTGAGATCCAGTTCAAATGCGAACTCCTCTATCTCCTCCAAGCAGAGCCAATTTACCTTCCCCTTCTCCTGCCAAAGGACTGTGTACAGTCTACTTGCCCCACAAGGGGTCAGTTTCCTGGTTAGGAGCACTTACTCTCTAATCTGTCTGTGTAGGTTCAAACCTTGAGAATCTATCAAGCAAAAGTTGTGTGATATTCACAAATTTCTAGGCCAGTTTCTTCACAGCACTTAGCATAGGAAATGGGCTCATTTATGTAAAGTACTTAGGCCACTGCTGAGCATCTATATTAAATGTGGAATAAATGTTAGCTATTGTTAGTTATTATTATTAATGTTAATGATAATATTAATGTAAGTTAATATTATCACTCAATTCTAAGTTCCTTGAAGGCAGGACCCATGTCTTGATCTTTATTTCCCTAATATCTACTTGATATCTAGTATATACTAGGTGCTCAATATATGCTTGTTGATGGCATGAATGGTCATTTCATGTTCAGTAAATATTGGGAGGGGAGCTGGGTAGGTGGGTTTATAGACTGATAGATGGATAGATGGATAGGTGGTCAAATAGTAGCTACTTTGGAAATGCTGATTGGTTGCATCAATAAGTGAATCAGCAGGTATTCAATACATATAGTCTACTTAGTCTACTGCTTAAAACAAGTGAGTGAATGAGGGAAAGAAATGAATAATAGGTATTTAATAAGAAGGTTGATTGGTTGCATGGTTGAATTAACAAACAGATTTTCCACAGATGTTCCATAAATGTTGGCTGGTTGCATGAGTGAACAAATAGCCCTAAAATGTGAAAGCTGCCTGCTGTCAAAGTTGAGAGGATGCAGCTAGAGCACTGGTCAGAGGGAGAGGAGTGATAGAGCCTGCTCCCCAGTAAGTGCCATAGGAACTGTACCATGTCAAACTATTTCCAAAACCCCCCACCTGACACCAATTTCGGCATTTTGCATGGTGCTGCATCGTGAGACAGGAACCTGGGGGTGGAGAGAAGGGCTGGAGTTTGTCTAACCTCACCCTCTTCTTCATACTCAGAAGAGGACCAGCCTCCAGTATCCTGTGCCACCAAGGACTGGCCTCCATGACCTGACCCAGGTGAGGAGGGAGACCCTCATCTCACAGCATATTAGGAGAAAATCCTGTATTATCTCAGTCTCAGGAGCAGGAATATCAGCTAATTGCCTCATATCTTTGGCCCCATTCCCTGTCCCTGCCTTTCCCCTGAGGCAGCCCCAGCAACTCACATCTCTAGTTAATGAATTATTTTGCAACATGTCTGGAGATGCATGAACTAGAAATCTTACACATGTTGGAGGATTTGCCATTTCCATTAAATATGCCATTCATTTGGTGGGTAATTAAATGTGCAATAATGGGCTCTAATTTCCATCTTAAATGATTTCCTAGGAGCAGCAGAAAGGGAGATGCAGGGTGTAATTTTCTGGAAGAGTCTTCCCCCCAACCCTGAAAGCTTTTCAGCACATAGAGGAAGAGGGAAATGAGTAAAATAAAGTTGGTTTTGATACTGCAGCACATATGAGTCATCTATAATTGCCCCCCATGGGGAAAGAGACTGAAGCCTGCAACATCACAGCACCCCATCTCCAAAGCCCTGGAGCAGCCTGGGGAAGGGTATCCCAGGTGTCTGAACTTAGGGGAGAGAAGAGAAGTTGGGCAGGAGCAGGAGGCTGTGGTGTGATAGGGAGGAGGCATCTTCCTAGATCCTGCCACAGATCTGGGGGTCATGAGTCTCCTTCCCCTTTCTCCATGCTTCCCACAGAGCCAGCCATAGCAGGATGGCCAGGAAGCAGGAGGGAAGAGAGGGGGTCCATGCCACTCTGGAATGAAAAGGCCCAGTGTGTACTGCCCACCCCTGTGGAAGAAGCATGGCTTTAAATTTGAGTTTCACCACTACCTGTGAGAACATGATTAAGTTACTGAGCCCTTCTGGGTTTCAGTTTCCTCCTCTATAAGAAGGAAATAGTAAAACCCAGCTCATAAGAATACCATCAAAGGGCAAACCAGAGGTAGAGCCCTGGCACAGAGTAGTAAGCTCTCAACACGCCTGATTCCCTCTGGCCCTTCTCTCCCTCCTTTGGTGTGGAGGGCCAGCCCAGTCTAGGCCAATGTACGGCTCATGGATCCCAGGAGGAGCTACTCAACCCTGAGAGATGCCTCTATTCCTGCCTACCTCTTCAGTGTCACCTCCCCTACAGGTTTTCTCCCTCCAATTCCCCCCACCCCTCATCCCTTCTCTAGATGTTCACACAATGTCATGAGTCCTCTGGCCTTTCATGATGCAGGGCTAAGATTTGCAGAGAGAATGAAGAGGTTCTGGGGGAACTGGGCTCCTGATGTGCATATACAAGTAGCACCACAAGTGGGGATGAGTGGCTGGAAAGGCTGAGGCCACCTCACTTTTGTTTCCTGGTCAGTGCTTGGAGGCTTCCTTCCCTCAAGGTATCAAGCAGGGCTTCTCCCATGGCCATGACTATGGAGGGCCCATTGGAAAGGCTATCACTGATTGGTGCCTCCCAGCCCTCAGGTTTCTTCAAAGGGATCTTTGGTTCTGTTCAGCTTGGCAGAACCTCTGTAGATGAGGGTGCCAAGAGGAGGCTGAGAGCAGTAATAAATCTAGCTGTCTCCCTACTCCTCTGGCTAGTCTGCATTCTGGGCATCTGGAAAGGAGATAAGTAAATAACCCTGAGAATACCTCCTAGGGTATCTCAGGATCTCAGGCCAGGAAATGAACTGTGTAATAGCTAAGCTGGAAGCAGGCCTGGGGTGTAGTGAGGGTGAAGGCAAAATGAAAAGAAATTGTCTGGTTGACTAAAGGCAGAGGCTCCACTCAAATTAAAAGGTATATGGATTAAGGTGTGCTAAGAATGGGAGTGGGGTTCTACATGGGGCAAGATCAGACCCAAATTAAAAGGAACACAAGGAACATACTAAATCATAGAGCCTGGCCCCCATTTAATGGGGAAAGGGACTGCATATAACTCCCTCAAGCCACTCAGGGTCTCTCCAAAGGTTTTCCATATGTTTATTCTTTCAAGTACTCATTCTTCACTGACTCAAGTACTCATGCAATATTTTTGGATTTTCAACTTTACAAGGAGCAGACAATTCCTATGATAAACATCCTATGAGTTTTAAAAGCAAGCAGACCTGGCTCGAGTCTCTATTCTGTCTATATTTTGATTATATGACTCTGACAAGTTACTTAAATCTCTAAGCCTCAGTTCCCACATCTCTAGAATAAGGCTATTGTGAATACCAAATGATAAAATTCCTACAAAGTGCTTAGCATGATGGCTGCCATATGTTTTTTTTTGTTGTTACCTAAAAATTTATCATTTCTATTACTGTGACAGCAATGTACTAAGACCTTAAAACGCTCAAAACATATGACTATCCCCTTGAACAATCAGTGCATAAAATCTACTTTATATACAATTATGTCCCCCAGAACAGATCATTCTGTCTTTTTTGTTGCCTGTGGGCATCCACCATAGGATTTTTCACATGGTAGGAGCTATAAGTCTATGATAAATGGGGCTAAATTCCTAATAACCAAAGATAAACCATTTCTGCAAGGATTAATATTGGACACTATTACCTTATACAGGGATGCTGTGGTAAAGAAATGGCTATATAAGCGTAGGCACTGACACAGACCCATATTTAGTCTACCCAAAAAAATCTAGGTTTGGACAGTTCCCAGAGGTTGCCTTTGTAATTCTTTGTTTGAAAAAAAGTTTTAAAGAATAGAGCAAAAAGAATTACATGGAGGCTGTCAGGTGTTGGCATTAGAGTGTTCTTCTCTTATCCTTTGTGCAATCCTGTCTGGAAGAATGCTAACATTCAAAGAAATTCCATCTTATGGTGAGGAAAGGGAGTACTGAAGAGTAGGTGGGCAGGACCCACCAACTCATAGGACATAAAACAGGTTGGGAGGCTCCTCCTACAGTCCCACACACTGAAGCAGGAAGGGATCTTAGAGATCACCCACATTCTTCCCACCTGTCTCATAGATGATACAAGAGCCAGAGACTCTGTAATTTGTCCAAGACCACCAGCTCATTAGTGACAGGACTACGATAAAATATGGTCACCTGACTTCACTTCACTCATCTTCCCCCTGCACACAGCTGTCACCTTCTCTGAACAAGAATTCATCTGAGCAAGGAGTGACTGCCTTTCTTCCCAACCAAACCAAAGGGAATTGAATAGCATTACTTAGCAAAAAAGGTTTCAAATACAACTCCTTGTCAGACAGTGACTATGGGGCACGACAGCCCTCAAGCAGCCTGTTCACAGCCATCCCTCTCTTCCCTGGTTCAAAGGAAGTAAAGTTGTAAAGCAGGTTTACATCCACAACTAAGCCAGCTGTGCAAGAGAATCAGTCCTGGAGACTATTAGAACTAACACCTGCTTTTAATCATGAAAACAAAAACATTTAAGTTAGTCACTGTTCAGTTATTTAAAAAAAAAAAAAAAGAAAGAAATAAAAGGAAAAAGGAGATTGAGGGAGGAGCTCAGGGGAGACCTGAGGGACAAGAATCTCTTAGTGGCCTCCTCAGATGAAACCAGACTGAGGAATCCACGAGAGCCAGCTCCCTTCTCTTCTGGCCTCCCCACCTCCATCCCTGGGAAGAAACAGGTCAGCAATGTGGGGCAGCCAAACTGATGGTGGTCCTTGGAGAGTGAAGGAAAAAAGTTAAGGGGCGGAGGAACTTCCTGCCAATGAGTAACATTTGAATCAAGTTCCTCCATCCACCACCTTAGCATCCTAATCCCTCCTTTGGGGCCTCCACCATCTCCATCCCCCACACCCTGATATCTCCAACCAAATGATTGGTCTCAGCTTCCACCCCCTTCTTCAAAACATGTGTCTAAGTCCACACTGTTCTTTCTCATAACCATTTGAAAGTCTCAAGTAGTAATTAAATTTTCTATCTAGGGCCTGATACCAGTCCTAATGTGTAGCAAGAATTTAATAAATAAGTGTTAAGCAACTGGTAACTTGTAAGCATTGATATTTACATCCAGGGCAATTTTATAGTTTAATTCTATCATTCTGTCATATCATTTTTGTAAAGATATGGACTCATATCTTTGTAAAGATAAAGGACCCATAAGCTGTGGGTAGCAATGGGCATCGTATATCAGATTAGAAAACTGAAGTTTGAATCAGTGAAAAAGAATTGCCCACAATTACCCCGTCAGTAGTTGGAAAAGTCAAGAATCCAGCAGGTCTTGTGCTCTAGAGTCTTACACTCTTTTGGCCACAAGAGGTGCCTGCCCTGATCTATGAATGCTCTGTAGGTAACAGAATGTGAAAGAGAACTCTCTTCCCAGCAGTCAGTGGCTTACCTTGAGGCCATGCACAATGTAGGAGTTCGTTATCTAAGACAAACCAACTTAGAGGTATTTGACATTGAAGGCTGTTTTCTCACAGGGCAGAGTGGTGATATAAGCCTGTGGGTGGAAGTGGGGACTACAGCATTGAAGATGGAGGTAGAAAAGAACAAGAAAACAATAAACAAGGCAATTTCACAGTGTTTAGAACTGCAAAAGTTGTCCAAAAAGAGGATTCAGAGGGAAAATATATGGTAAAATGCATCAATGGATTTGAGGCCTGGGTTATAGGAGTCAGAGTCTAAGTGCCTGTATCCAGGGAAGAGAAAGAACAGGCTAAATGAAGACGTCTGAGATGCCTCAAGGAACTGGCTCCTGCATGGGGCCTTGAAGAAAGGCTAGAATTTGGTTAGGTGAAGGGGCTGGGATTTCCAAATATGAAGTACAGAGCAAGGGAAAGGAAGTAAAGAATCATTTCTTGAGCAACTATCATGTGTCAGGGCCAAGCTGGATGCTGTTATGTACTGCTAATGGAGCTCACTCTGCAAAGAGAGAATGAGCACAATGTGGGCTACTGTGACAGGAGAAAGATCAGGCTACAGCAGAGGGCTCAGGTAGGAGAAGACTGAAAGGGTCAGAGGGGCTCACATTAGAGCAGACCTTAAATGCCAGGCAAGGAAACCATCTTTGACTTGCTACAGCACATTTTTGGTGATTGCTTTGTAATTTATGATAGACCATGAGCTACCTGAAAGTTGGGATTGTTTCGTACATCATTGCAGTGGTTCTCAAAACTTTAGTACACATCAGAATCACCTGGAGGGTTTGTGAAAACACTGATTATAGGCCCCTGCCCCAGAGATTCTGATTTCGTAGGATCTGTTTTAACCTGAGCATTCACATGTCTAACACATTCTTGTTCTCACCAATGGCCCTAATGATTCTTGCTTCCTGGTACTCACATCCTTGTGGGATTTTCTCCCATATTGAATAGAGTTGACTTGTGTAACCAATGTGGTATTGAGGAAGTGATGGTATGTGATTTCTAAGATTTCTAAGAAATTACTGTTTTTTCTCTGGGCTTGTTCACCCTGGAGGAAGCCAGCTGCCATGCTGTGAGTACACTCAAGCAGCCTTGTGGAGAAATTACATAGGAAGAAAATGAAGCCTCCTGCCAACATGCCACATCAACTTGCCAGCCAGGTGAACAAGCTACCTTGGAAGCAGATTCTCCAGTCCCAGTCAAACAGTCAGATGACTGTTGCCCCAGCCAATATGTTCACTGCTACTCATGATAGGGCCTAAGCTACAACCTATAGAAACTATGAGATAATAAACATTATTGTTGTTTTAGGCTTCCAAGTTTTGGAGTGCCTTATTATACAACCATAAATGACTAATACACCAAATGATGCTGATGAGAGTGGCCTGGGGATCACACTTTGAGAATAACTGCACCTTTTTAACTCTTGTACCTACCATGCACCTGGCTTCTAGGTGCACTCAACAAATTTTTTAAAATTCATCAGTGAGTAAATGCGTGCAGAATGAATGAAGGTTAGACTTAAAGCTATGGTATTAGGGAGCCATTGAGTTGAGGAACAATATGACATCAGAGGCATTTGGAGATACTAGTTGATAAAGGTCCATAGAACTGAAATTTGCTGAGTGGCCATGCTGGCACAATGGCCAGCTCAGGGGAAATCTCTACTCTAGTTTCCAATGCTACTGTACAAGGATATGGCAATCAGAAGAGCCTAGGCCTAGTAAATGCCATCTCTACTTCTCCTTCTGATCTACAGAAGGTCTGCCGGGACACCCATCTGCCCCCTGCACCTTGATCCCCCTCAGGGATCTTCCATCCATCTCTCTGCTACTCTTTGACAGCTCTCATTCTGCCCTTTGTCCAGCTTCCCTCCCCTCTCCTCCTTTTCTTTCCTCTAATAGCCCTGCCTTCCTTGACAAGACTTCTGGAGAACTTCCAGGCTCCACTGCTGCTGGCTTCCTATACACCCAGCCTGGGTTCTTTTAACACCTCTATATTATTTCCACAAATCAGTTCGTAGTACAGTGCTACAAATATTTACCAAGTACCAGCTGCCTACACCAGCCAGCACTAAGCTGAGTATATAAAGAAAACTAAGGCCCATTTACATGCAAAAGATTTCTATCAAAGATTTCAAAGTACCCAGGACCAGCATTTCTGTTTTAGCTAAAATCCCTCCATATCACACATCAACTTCCCCTCTTCCTCATTGCCTTCTTTTGTAAAGCTGGTGTGGGCGTAGGGGTTGTGACCATAGGTCTAAACTACATACCACCTCATCCTGTGGCAGAAAATTGAACAAGAGGATTCAACAAGAACACCTATATTGAAGGGGATCTTTTATAAAAACCGCAGCCCAGGACAAACACCTTCGGCTTCTCTATATATTTCATTACTGCATTTGGAACTAGCCCAGAGTCTTGGAGAGAAACCAGCTTTATTTTAATGTTTTGCCAGCTCTTTCTCCCTTGCTCTATTGGGGAACTCAGCTTTTCTGCCAGAGCTTTACATTTATTTGTCTTCCCTTGCATTTGTGCTTGGAGTGTTTGTGAAGCAAAATCCAGGATTCAGTTGGGATTTCTGAAAAATACAGTGTCTCACATAATACAGGAGGCTGGGTGTATCTGCCCCACACTTCTAAGTGTGATTGAGCTAGGCACAGTATGGATATTTTTAGCATTGTTATGGTTGATTAAGCGTGTCTTTCCAGTTTCCCTTCTCCCCTTTGGGTTTCAGTGTCACCTCCAATATGCCTAGATTGTCCAAGAGAAGGGTGGCCAGCCTAGAGAAGGTACTGAGCCCAGCTTCAATGACCAGTCTCTCCTATGCCTTTCCCATCATAGCTCTGGACTGTCTGGATAAAACAAACTTCTGGAGAAACTCAACCCACACAAGGAAACAGCCTATGTAGTTGCACAAAGGGTGTAGACCACACTGCTCAAGCAGTGCCCACCCCACATCATGAAAATTTCAGCCTCACCTACTCAACTCCCAGAGACAGAGTTCCAGCCCCTTTGCAGAGGCTCCTTCCTGTCATGAAATCACCTCACACCTAACAAGCTGCAAACAGAACACTTGTCTTTCCTGTGGATCTGCCCTTCCCAAGTCTACCTGTGTTGAGAACAGTACTTCAATTCCCCAGGTGCTCTAGCTAGAAACTTAGCATACATTCTTGGCACCTTCCTCTCTCTTGCTTTTCCCTGCTTTATTCTTTCACTAAACCCAGAATATTCTCTCTCCAAAATATCTCTCAGCACACCCACTTCTTTCCTGTCACAACCCTAGCCCAGGTCACTATCATCTCTCATCTGTCTCACACTTGTCTTCTTTCAGCCTATTTTACCCTGTAGCCTGAATGAGCCATCAAAAGCCAGATCTGATTGTGTCATTCCCCTGCTTAAAACTTTCCAATTGCACTCAGAGAAAAAAGAAAAAAATATATATATGTAAATATATATGTGTATACAAGTACACATATATATGTATACATGTACACAAATATATATATGCAAATATATGTGTGTACATGTACACATGTACATATATACATATATATACATGTACACATTTACATATATATATATTAAATCCCTTATGTGGCTTATCACCTATAAGATCCTTCATGATCTGTCCCCTAGTCATCCCTTGCAGATGTCCTCCCAGGTCACATTGCACTTTCGTCCCTCCCTGCCAATTATAGTCCTCAATCATCCAAAGTCCCTTGGCACATGCTGTCCTTTGTGCCTAGAAGAGAACACTGACACCGTGCTCATTCTTCGTCTGCTAACTTCAGCTATTCAAGTCTTAGTTAAGATTCACATTTTCAGAGC
The DNA here is from genome assembly GCA_020662805.1 of Glaucomys volans. Lineage (NCBI taxonomy): Eukaryota > Metazoa > Chordata > Mammalia > Rodentia > Sciuridae > Glaucomys > Glaucomys volans. The sequence goes on along the minus strand of JAJEJO010001345.1, from coordinate 13,275 downwards.
TCTTCCCTAACCACTGTAATCTAAATTCAGTTCCTTTGTTCTATCTATTCTGTCATGCACCTGTACTTTTCCTTCATAGTTTGTGATCATACAATTATTTGTGCAATACCATGTTCAATATTTTCTCACAACACTATAAGCTCCAGGAGGGCAGGGTCCACATGTGTTTCTTCACCCCTGTGCTCCTACCTAGGGGATTACAAAGATAAATTAGTCCCTCCCTTCAAGGACTCACACTGCCCTTGGAAAGACACATCTATGAATGGGACATTCTAATTTAACATCAAAGGTACCAAGACTTTGAGGTTTAACAAGGTGCTAGGAGACAGTCAAGTTGACCCAAGTAAGCTCCAACTTAGCAGAGATAGGTGGCATTTACAAAATGAACCAAGATCAGCCAGTATACTGGTCATTTGGTCATGGTACATGCTACTCTTATAATTCCTTTTAAGACTACTAAAGGTCTACCACCCATCCTTGGGCTTAAACTATGTATTGTACTGAGCATCAGCTCTTGTCCATCTGTGTTCCAGTCATGGTGCCACTTTCAGTCTCCAGCACCCTAAGGCAATGCCATCCCTGGCATTCCATCCCCTTTGGGGTGGCTAGATAATCTCCTTCAAGGGCCTTAGAGATCATTCTCCAACAGTACACATAGGTCCTTCTCTCAATGTCTTCACTTAATTCAAACTGAAGTGGTGACATCATATTGTTCCTTTTGGTCTAAAGCCATCCCAAAAAAGGAACTGTCCCTCTCTCTCCATCTATGTGTCCGTCATCCATCTTCCCAGCAAGTGGTAATGTGTAGAAGACTAGAGTGCAGTCACCATTAAAGAAATCAAGTTCTCACGTATCCAAAGAAGTCAAAAGAAGACATGGTTGTAAAATGTGTTGTTCAAAGTTTATGCTATAAAACTGCAAAGAATTTAATGTGAACTTGAATTTGTGGTCATCATCACCAAAGAAGCTTAGTAACAACCTTGAAAAGAGTCATAAGAAGCCAGTGCTCATAGGTGGTATGACACATGATACAAGGTCATGAGTAATGATGAACCAGTCTTAATGCATGGTACTAGGAAACCACAAAGGCAAGAAGAGTATGCACTCCTAAGAGCCATGCCATTGTGTATAATAACAGCATGGTTGCCTTTTCCTCAATAGGAGATATAAAATTAGCCAGAAACTGTAAATTTGACGTTAGAGAACTTGAATACAGTGCTCTTGGGCCTGAACAGCAAAAGTCAATGCCAAGACACTATGAGCAATCTGCACATACCAGATTAAACAATAAATAAATACTTAAGTGCCTCTCTTCCACCCATCATTTTAAATCTTCACTGAAAAAATCATTGTACCTCACCAGGCATGGTGGTACATGCCTGTAGATAAATAGGTAAGTAGACTGAGGCAGGAGAATTGCAAGTTCAAAGCCAGTCTGGGCAACTTAGTGAGACCCTGTCTCAAAATTTGAAATAAGGAGAGCTGGGGATGTAGCTAAGTGGTAGAACATACCTGGGTTCAATCCCTAGTACAAAAAACAAGAGATAGAAATTAAAAAATTAAAGAAAGAAAGAAAGAAAGAAGGAAAGAAGGAAAGAAAAAAAGAAAAGAGAGAGAAGGAGGAAGGAAGTAAAGAAAGAGGAAAAACAAAGAAAGGTAGGTAGACAGGTTACTATATCTCACACAGGCCCATGATTTCTTTTTTAAGAATCCTTCAAACACATTTTATTTGTTTTTTTAATTTTTATTTTTATAGACTGCATTTTGATTCATTGTACACAAATGGGGTACAACTTTTCATTTCTATGGTTAGACCCATGATTTTATAATGTACTTTTATAACAGCTTTATTGAGACATAATTTATATGCTATAAAATTCATACTTATTATTAAATGTACAATTCAGTGGTTTTTATATATTCAAGGAGATGTGCAACCATAACTATTTATTTATTGAATATTTTCCCATTCCAAAGACACCATGTACCCATTAGCACTCACTCTCAGTCCCTCTCTACTAGCCCCAACAACCACTGATTTATATCTCTATGATTTGTCTATTCTGAATATTTCATATAAATTAAATCATATAAAAGGGAGTCTTTGTTTCTTTTAATTAGCATAATTTTCAAGGTTCATTCATCTTTTAGCATGCATCAGAACATCATTCCCTTTTATCCTTAAGTAATATTTAATTATATGGATGTATATCACATTATATTTATCCATTAATCATTGTGTTTATCCATTAATAGCAGCCTTGTTGAAGGCTGCTATTAATATGCATGTAAAGATGTTTATATGAACATCTTTCTTTAATCTTTCAAGAATATACCAAAACGGGATTTTTAGGTCATTTGGTGACTCTACGATTAGCCTTTTGAGAAACTGCCAAATTGTTTTCCAAAGAGACTGCATCATTTTACACTCCCACCAAGCTGAGTTTTGATTTCTCCACAGCCTCTTCAAAATTTATTTTCTGTCTTTTTGGTAATAACTTATTTTATGAGCTAATATATAGTCTATCCTAGAAAATATTCCATATGTTCTTGTAAAGAAAGTATAATCTTGCTATTGTTGGATATAGTTTTATTATTATTCAACACAGCTTTATAATTATGCATTATGCATGCCTTTTAAAACAGATGGAGAGAAAAGTTACAGACATAAAACATAACTGATGTAAACATTACCTTTATCAGTGCTCTTTAATTTTTTGTGTGGATTCAAGTTATTGCCCAGTGTTATTTCCTTTGAGCCTGAAGAATTCCCTGTAGCATTTATTGTAGGGTGGGTCTGCTAGCAAAATATCTCTCATTTTTGTTTTCCTTGGACTGTCTTAATTTTACTTTCATTTTTAAAGAATAGTTTTGCTGCATATAGAATTCTTGGGTGACAGTACTTTTCTTTCAAGACTTTGAGTTCAATTATTCCACTGCTTTATGAACTCCATTGAATTCTAATGAAAAGTAGGCTGTAAATCTCACTGAGGCATTTTCATTAATGATAAGTTACTTTTCTCTTGCTGCTTTCAAGACTTGCTCTTTGTCTTTGGCTTTGGACGGTTTTACTGTAACGTGCCTAGGTGTAGTTATTTTTAATTTTATCTTACTTAGAGTTTTTTGAGCTTCCTGAATGTGTAAATTAATGTTTTTCATCAGTTTTAAAGAGTCTTTAGCCATTATTCCTTCAAAATGTTTTTTCTACTGCTTTCTTTTATTCCTTTCCTTCTGGGACTCCCATTCTGCATGTGTTGGTAACCTGATGATGTCTCACAGGTCTGTGCTTTGAGCTGACTGAAATAAAGGAAAGCTTTGAGAATTAATCTTTTCCAGGAAGCAGACAGGTCAAATGGTGGCTCTCCTCTAAGTATGAAGCTTTCTGGAGAGCTCCAAACCCTTTTTGCCCTCTCCAGTGGTCACAAAGCTCCTGGTTTTCACCACAATGTTGTGAGCTGCTGGTTTCTGAAGTCACTGAATATCTGGAAAGAAAGGAATGGGAATAAGGGCAAGTTGAAATGCATCAAAAAATATGCTGTTTTTGTCAATATGAAACTATTTCCTCAGTGGTGGCTCTATCTGAAAGAATGTCAGTTATGCACAACTTGAGCCATGGTAAGCCAAAGTTATAAGAAATCAGAAATATGAATCAGTATGAATAAGCAAAGGCTGTAAAGTAGACCAAAAGTGGAGTTGCTGGGCTGGAGATGCAACCTCTGTGGTAGCTACAGTGTGTACTTAGTATATATGAGGCCTGGGTTCAATCCCCAGTACCAAATAATAATAATAATTAATAATAATAATACTAATAATAATAGAGAGACCTAAGTTAGTGGTAAAGAGGTATTAGGAGCAGGTACACAGATTTACTGAATCACTTACTATACAAACACGAGAGAAAAGACACAAATTTGTGTTGTTGATGTCCATTCTGCCACCTTGAAATCAGAACCATGTACCTATTTCTACTCTTGCTGAGATCCTTTTGGCTTCTCTGGGGAACTTTAAAATGACATGAAGTGATTTAAGTGAGTCTTTCTTCCTTCTAACCAAAAGAAGCAAATAAACAGCTAGAGAGAAAAGGGATGGGCATTCTAGGCACAGAAGTCAGCATGCCATAGTATATCATAAAACAGCTAGACCATTTCAAAATTGAAAATGGGAGCCAGAATAGGGGAGAATCTGAGAAATAGGAGAAAATAAATACTTAGTAGGACAAGTATTTTGTAGTGACAAAGGAGATGCTGGAGGAAGCTAAAAAGAGTTGCCTAAGTGATTCCTGCAAAGAGGAGACAGGAGTGCACAGCTTCATAGAGAGGACTGCCAGGAAGTGCCAGTATTTAATTCTCCCTAAATTGGGGTAGCACTCAGAGAATTCAGACTGAAAGGTCCTTGATTCTTTACAGCAGAAATTCTCAAAGTGTGGTCTCTAGACCAGCAGCATCACCACCACATGAGAACTTGTGAGAAATGCGAATTCTCAGATCCTACAGACTTCAGAAGCCCTGGTGAAGGGGCCCAGCAGTCTGTGGTTCAACAGTCCCTCCAGCTAATCTTGATGCATACTGAAGAACAACAGCTCTGTTCACAGAGAGTAAGACCCTTGATTGAACCTAGTGGGGAGACACCCAGGTAGAATTAGGGAGACACCCAGAGTGGGCAAGGTGAGATGTTCTCCCTCACTTGGAGCCACTTGGATGTGGCTAGTACTAAAGTCTCAGTCCAGGTCAAAGGAGTCTCTTGCACATCCATCAGTGGCTAAGCGTGGAGAAGGGAGACAAAAGGAGGGGAGCATTGTATGTAGTAATGGCAGTGACCTGTGGCTACCTCAGGCAGTTGAGGGACACAGGATACTCTAGATCCAGACTCATATTCCTATCTTTGAAAGCAGGAAACCTTAGTTTTCCAGCTGATTGGAATTAAATATACTGTGGTGATTTCAACCTAAACCCAAGATTATAGATGCATAAGAAATAGTCTTCCTCTATGTCTCTCGGTAATTAATCAGGGCTGGAATGTTTAATCCTCCATATAGTTAAATGATGAGAATGCCTTGATCAATTCCAAGACTGTTCCACCTCTTCTCCAACCAAAATGGTAGGCCTTTGTGCTGGATCTACACACTCTCCAGCCTTCAGTAGCTTTGACCCCTAGTTTAGTAATCAATAGGAGAGCTTACAAAGAAATTTTAAGTCCAATCCCCATCCCAGAGCAGTTAAATCAGAATTTCTAGAAGTGGACCCATCATTGACATTTTTAGAAAGCCACCAGCATTATTCTAACATATAACCAATGAGGAAAACCATTGATAATTACAGTTCTTGAAGAAATCCCAAATTCCTTCCCTGGTCTCTGGTGCTTAAGAGAAGGAAGGTGCCCTTTAACCTTAGGACCTGGACCATTGGTAAGGAGGTCCATGAAGACTAAATTTTTCCCCAGGCCAGCTATGACATAGTAAAGGTCTCTGTATTCATCTGTTTTCTTAACTATTACTATAACAAAATACCTGAGGCAGGCTATTTTATAAAGAACTGATGTCCCAGAACTCTTTCCCTATAAGGAGCCAATAGAATCAAAGGTATTTATGCATCTATCTTCCCACTAAAGGATGGAAACGCTAGAGGGCAAGCACAGTGCTATTTTAAAATGTACTTGTAATTTGTCTTAGTTAGGTATGGTAAGACACACAGACACTCACAGATGTTCACAGTTCTGGAGATACAGGGTTGAGGGGCTGCATCTGGTGATAACCCTCTTTTTGGCTGAGTCCCCAGATGGTACAGGGCATCATATGGCAAGAGACAGGAACACACATGTGTTGTGTGTGTGTCTACCTGGTCCCTTTCCCTCATCTTATAAGGTCACAAGATTCTATCATAGGGCTTCACCCGAATGATCTATCCAATCCTAATCACCTCTCAAAAGCCCCACCTCTAACCACCATACCACCACCATAGTTGGATTGTATTTTCACCCTCTCAATAGATCACAATAGGGTCAAATTTCAGTGTTGGAGGAATACTCAAACTATATCCAAACCACAGCAATATCCTATAGTTACTATAGTTACATTTTAATGATTCAACTTGTGAGCCAATTATTCAACAAATATCTATGGCATGCTTATTAGGTGCTAGACATTGGAAATCAAACAAACACAATACCCACCTTTATGGAGGTTTACACTCTCTGGTGGGCAAACATACCAAACAAGCAGAATATTTATGATATTAGATGATAACACACATTATGGATAAAAAAAAAAAAAGGCAAAGAAAGGACCATGAATCTCCCAGGATGGGGCAGGGTTTGTTCTTTATAGGATGACTGATGTTGGAAGGGAAGGAGTAGAACCCATGAATGTTTAGAGAAAGAACAATCCAGCAGTGAGGAAGAGCCTGATGTGGGAAAGTGCCTACCACATGCTAAGCTCTTTGCACACATCATCTTGTTCTACTCTGATACCACAACTCTTCAAGGAAGATGAATTCATCAATGGGATTCAGAAAGGAGCAGCAGTTTGTCCAAATGCACAGTAAATGTTGGAGCTGAGATTCCAGGTCTGTAAAACCTCAAGATCCTGCTGTTAACCACCCCTCTACTGCCCCTGCCAGCACCATATCTTACCCTCACCTACGAGTCATCACAGGTGAGCAATGTCTAAGGAGTGACAGGTGTCCCAAGGAGCAATAGCTCATGTTTGCTCCATAACCCTCACTCCCCTACCCACTATCAGCACTGCCAAACACTGACTTCCATGCCAGGCATAGATGTCACCCTCCCTGCTTCTCTCCTCCTACTTCTCTCAGACACAAACACACCACTTATCAAATAGGCCTAGCCTTTCTTCCTGTCCTTTCTGCCTATTGCACTGATCTGCTTCCCACAAGGGATTTTAAACCAGGTAATCCAAAGTTTCACAGCTGTCAAGCTGATGTAACATGACTCCAGCATGAGTTTCCATGGTTAAGCCCATCCCTCAGGGACTTCCTCAGCACTTAGACATCTCTCAGGGCCCTAAAAGTGGTGTCCTAGGGGCAAAATCTTACATTACTCTTTGATCTCACCTGAAGTAAATCCAGGGCATTCTCTTCCCCATGGGTACTTAGCGGGAGGAGGGAAGGCCCTCTCCAGCTCAAGAGTCTACAATATGTTAGTCAGGACTGGTCACTAGGGATGGGCACCTTCTTTCACTTCTCTCTTGGGTTTTCCTTTTTCTTTTTCTTTTCACGACTTGAGAGTGGCTTCACATTAGAGCATGAGATGTACTCTTAGACGTGGAGAAATATTTCTCTCAGGCACTTACTGATGAAAACCCACAGCACCATCTGTTTGAGCTACAGCTAAGGGTCCTCATTCCTAAGGAGCTGGTAAGATCTCACTCAGTTGAAGGTGTTAAAATGGAGATTCCTGGAGCAATGCACAGCCCTGTCTCCACCCTTCATGTCCTCCAGAACACCTACACTTGTTCAACAAACCCTACCAAGGGCCAGCTCATTAGACTTCACAAAACAATGTCCAACAGAGCAAAATTTCTGCTTTCAGGGAACAGTCAGAATGAGAGGGGAGACAAACCTTCTCACCTCAGAGGTGACAAATCAGTGTGATGCCCATGTTGTGTCAGAGGAGTGTGTGTTATTCAGCTTTCTGTCACCGTGACAAAATGCCTAAGATAACCATCTTAAAAGAAGGAAAGGTTTATTTTGGCTTATTGTTTTGGAGACTTCAGGCCATGGTTGCTTGGGTTAGTAGCTTTTGGGCCTACTATGAGGCAGGCCATCATAATGGAAATAATGGAAGCATGTGGCACAGGAAAATGCTCACTCACCTCATGACAGCCAGAAAGCAGAGAGAGAGGAAGAAAGAGCCAGGGGATGGAGACTAAATATACCTTTCTAAGGCACACCCCCAGGGACTTATTTCCTCCAACCAGAATATCCACCACCTCCCCACAGTGCTATTAGCTGGGGACCAAACTTTCAACACATGAGAGTTGAGGGGACATTTGAGATCCAAACCACAGCAGACCCATTACAATGATCCAGTCCTTCTCTCCAGCCTTATCTCTCACAAACTACTTAGTCTTTCTCCTTCTCTTCCCACTACCTAGAATGCCCTTATTACCTGCCTGTTGCAGTCTTTCTCTGCCTGGTGAAATCTTTTAAGTTTCAGTAAATACCACCTCCTTGGGCCAAACCCCCCAGACTCTTTCCCATCCCTTGCAGAGTGAATCATTTATTTCCCTGAGGTCCTAGAGTTCTTGCCTATAAGAAGCCAATGTAAACCAAGTAATTTATGCATGTGTCTTCCTGCCAGAAAGTTGGAACTCCAGAGGGCAGTCACAGTGCTGTTTCAAAATGTACTTGGGGGTGGGGTTGTAGCTCAGTGGTGGAGCAGTTGCCTTGCACATGTGAGGCACTGGGTTCAATCCTCAGACCCATGTAAAATAAATAAATAAAATAAAGGCATGGTGTCCATCTACAATTAAAAATATCTTTCTAAAAAATGTTCTTTGGGGGCTGGGGTTGTGGCTCAGTGGTAGAGTGCTTGCCTAACATGTGTGAGGCATTGGGTTCAATTCTCAGTACCACATATAAATAAGTAAATAAAATAAAGGTCTATCAACATCTAAAAAAAAAAGTTTTTTAATGTACTTGGGATTTATTTTTAGTCTGATATGATAAGGAACACTGACACTCATGAAGAAAGATGTTTTTTACTCATGGTTCCACAGAAGCAAGAGGCATGTCCTGGGGATGGGGTAGGGAGGGAAGAATCAGGAACAGTCAGAGGACAGAAGAAATGAAGGAAAAACCTGGCCAGAGACTTTATTGTGGTTTCTTGGCAAGGGAATAGGTGAGGTAGGGTAAGCAGGCTTTGGATTGACAAAAACAAATTGTTTCACTGGGTTCTGGGGTTTAGGGCTGCCCTAGTAGTCTGGTCCATAGACCTAGGGCGAAAGGGGTATGGGTTATAAAGAATTATTTTGAGTGTAAGGGCCCTGTGAAAGCCTAACAAAGGAGGCGGCTTAGGGGTATGAGCTTTGGACTAACTGGTCTGCCTATGAAAATCACATTTGCAGGCAAGTCCTATCTCTAGGAATTAGTTAAGCCTGGTAAGGGAAGTCACACCAGGATCAGCAAGGCCTCAACTGTCAAAATATCAGACAATTCAGGTGCCTTCACAAGTACCCATAGGGAAGTAGTTCCAGGCCTTCCAAGGATACCAAAACCCATAGATACCAAATTTCCTTCTGTATCTAGGTATATCCTCCTATATACTTTAAATCATCTTTAGATTACTTCTAATACCAAATACTTTGTAAATGCTATGTAAACAGTTGTTATACCATATTGCTTAGAGAATAATTATAAGAAAAAAGTTTTCACATATTTAGAACACATGGAAATTTTTTTTCAAAATTTTTGCATTCACAGTTGATCTGTTATGGAGCCCATGGAAATGGAGGATCAACAGTACAAAAAATAAAAAACACAATGTAATACAAGTAACAATTCATTTATCCCTCTCCTCCTGCCTCTAGCACACCCCTGGAACATAGCAGACATTCAGTGGCTTTTCACAGAAAAGACTAAGAGAAGCAGTACAAGACTAAGAGAAGTAGTTATGTCTCTGGAGACACCCAAAGATGGGCATAAAAGTTGTTGATTAGGAAAAAAAAAAGTTGTTGATTAGTTGCTTGCTTTCCATCCCTGACAGGGGTGAGCTAGGCTCACAGTCCTTCCCACAAGTCTACACAGACTCAGCACTACTCCTGCATTTACCATCACTACCCATTTCCCAATTCAACTCTTAAAAGACCTGAAATGCCTGGAATTCTGGCTGGAGCTGACACCCTCATCCCTGAGCAGCTTCCTTTTTTCCCTGGAGGTTGTCTGCCCAGGACTTGGATCAAAAATTTATGTCCTATCAGGCACAGTGGCCCATGCCTGTAATCCCAGAGGCTCAGGAGTCTGAAGCAGGAGGATCGCGAATTCAAAACCAGCCTCAGCAACTTAGCAAGGCCTAAAGCAGTTCAGTAAGACCCTGTCTCTAAATAAAATATAAAAAAGGACTGGGGATTTGGCTCAGTGGTTAAGTGTCCCTAGGTTCAATCCCCTATAAAAAAAAAATTATGTTTTTTCTTGTGCTATGCAAAGGCAAATTTTGACTCCTCTATGGCTCTTTCTCCATTTTTCCCCACAGTTTCCACACTCAAAGGAATTATGAATGACATTTCTCTTGCTTGAACAGTGAGATCTTCATTAGTTCAAACCAACAATGTTTGGGGATCACATTCACTCAGGGAGCCCCACTGGCCACCATGGGAGGAGAGTGGAGTCACCAGTCAGTTTAACACTAGTTACTCTTCTATCACTGAACATATACTTGACTACATATTTGCTTGCATCTTCTATTCACAACCCTGCAAAGGGGAAGAAAAGGATATTATTCCTATTTTATTCGTGTTGGAAACTGAAGTTTAGAAAGGTCAAATAACTCACCTAATGTCAGGGCAAGAATTAAGAATCTCTGGCCAGGCGTGGTAGCGCATGCCTGTAATCCAAGCGACTTGGGAGGCTGAGTCAGGAGGATTGTGAGTTCAAAGCCAGCCTCAGCAACTTAGCGAGGCCCTTAGCAACTCAGTGAGACCCTGTCTCTAAATAAAATACAAAACAGGGCTGGGGATGTGGCTCAGTGGCTGAGTGTCCCTGAGTTCAATCCCTGGTTCCAAAAAAAAAAAAAAAAAAAAAAAGAATCTCTGACTGCCAAGGGAAATAGTTGGGCCTCCATCCTGCTGGGAGCCACTGTTCTTGGGCTTCCAAGCAACTTCTTGCCTTGTTAGGTGGCAGAAGTAGTGAAGAGCATAGATTTTGGAATGAGAAAAATGTGGACATGAATCCTGCCCTCCCCTTTACTAGCAATGTGACCATGTTCCTTTAGCTTTTTGAGCCCTAGTTTCCTCATTTACACAGAGGAAAACAGACCAGCCCTCCCAAGATTGTTGTCAGTGAACCAACCTACATAGCACACCAAGGTGCCTGACACAAAGGAGCTGCCCCAAAATCACTAGTCCCTCCTTGCTCTTCTGTGTGATGGCGATGGATGGACCACAAGGATAGAAGCTACATGCTCATTCAGAGACATATGTGAAGAAGACCTGGTGGGACCCCCCAGGAACTGAGAGCTTGAGGTTTGTGAGCTATAAGTAAGGGGTATGAGATTCTGGCATAATGCCCAAATTAAACCCCAGGTCCTAGCTTGGGATGGCTCAGCGCCCTTGAGGTTCACTTGGAAATCATGACTTTTAACATTGGGCATGTATTGGTGCTAGGGAGCTGAGGAGAGGCATGCTGAACTTCCCTTTGAGATCCCACAGGGTTGGGCACCTTCCCTGAGCTTCCTGACTTCATTTCATAAGCCCTTTCTGTCTTCAGTCTCCAAGAACTCATTAAATCCTTTCTTGATGCCATTTACATTTTGTGGCTTGAACACCAAAGGTAATAACAAGCTCCATAAAGTTGCTCCCAGCAGGAGATTTCTTTTGTTAGTCCTGAAGTAAATTCTTTCTGACTTCAAAGGGTGGGTGGCCACTATGAAACAAACATGTCAGCCTTCACCCCAACATGACCTGATTCTACAATGTGTTGCTCCTGCCAATCAGAGCATCCCTGAAGGATGCATCTTCATTTACTTAGTCTGCTCAGCTTAGTGTTTGTTCTTGGGGGAATCCAGCTGGCCTCCTAGGAACTTCTCTTAATAGACTGGTTTTGCAGTGGCTACCCCTACCCTGCTGTCAATTTGACTACTTTGCCAAGTCACTTTCATTCCAGTCTTCTCAAACTTTTTAAATTCCTACCTTCAGTGGAGGCTTACTGGGCTGTTTCTTTTTAGTTGGGGGGACTAATACTAGATAAGAGTAAGTTTGAGAAAGATTTAGAAGCCAGAATCAAACCTCACCCAGAGCCCCAGCATTCCATCATGCTCTCTGTTTCAGATCTGTCCTTTTCCCATCCTCTTAGTACCTTGGATCTTACAATTAGAAGATAAAAACAGAGACTGCCTGGTTCAGAGGCACCTGATATCATCCAGACCACAGACGACTCAAGCTCAGTTCTAACAAGTACACTTCAAAAAAATCATATGTATATTAAATACAGTCTCCCCATTTGCATTTCAGATTACACAATTTCTACTGAATTCCCCTCCCAAACCTTATCATAAGAATCCACGTTCTACCACTAGCACTGGGGGCATTATTGGGGAAAATTAAAGGGTAAATGCAGTATTCATTCCTAAGTACAAGATATTTGACCTCAGGGTTTTAAAATAAACTCTTACTATGAAGAGGCATAATAGAGCACAGTTATTAGGAGTTGGGGCTGTAGAGTCAAACAGCTGGACTCAAATTACACCTCTGCTGTGTGATTTGGGCAAGATGTTTAACCTCTTTGAGACTCAGTTTTCACATCTATAAAATGAAAATAATAGTACCCAACATCTCGTACAGCTGTTGCAAAGATTAAAAGTGTCATTGCATATAAAATATAAAGCAATGCCCAACATACAGTGAGTGCTCAATAAAAGGAACTATTGCCATTCTTTTATTGGTGAGTGCCTCAGTCTGTTTTCTGTTGCAGTAACAAAATACCTGAGATCAGGTGATTTATGAAGAATAAAAGTTTATTTGGCTCAGGATTCTGGAGCCTGGAAAATGCTAGAGCATGGTGGTGGCATCTATTCAGCATCTATAGAGGACCTCATGCTGCAAGGCATGACAGAGGGCATTGTATGTCAAGATAAAGTGAGCTCTTTTAAAGCCACTAATGCCATCAGGGGGACCCCACCCTCATTATCTCAACCAAGCCTAATTACCTCCCAAACACCACCTTCAAAGTCCCATGCACATATGAATTTGGGATTATGTTTCCAACATATTAACTCTTAGAGGACACAAACCACAGCAGTGAATTTTTGTATGTGTGGAGGCTCAATGGGAGTACACAGGCAGGGGTTTCCAGATGGATATGGGGTCTTCAAGTATCCTGATATCAGGAACGATTTGTGTGTGCTCTCCAGTGTTCACATCACAGTTCAGACAATTATTAAGATTATACAAATCCTTCATGCTGTTCCTAGGAAAGACAAGCCCAATGCAGCCACCTCTCCCACTTCTTCCAGTTCCTCTCAACACCCACACTGCCAAAGTCTGCCATGATGAAGGCCAGCTGATGTCCCCCCAGGGATGACTGACTCAAATAAGGAACATCATCC